>CAIGRK010217282.1:0-16984 GCA_903798315.1 Fraxinus greggii
TTTAAAATTCATTTTTTTTCGAACTCATTTTTAGTTGTATAAAATAATTTTGCTCTGAAATTTGTATCTTTTTCTACTTTGTAGTATTTAAAAAAAAAAAAATCCTTCTCACAAAATCTATTCTAAAATCCTGGTATTGTCTAATAGTAGTGTGTAGTGGTGCTATGTACTTTTACTATAGAATTTTAAAGATTCTGTTCAACTGTTCAAGTATACCGTATACATTTAAACGCAATAAATGAATTCAAAAATCAAGGGTGTAGATCATTAATGAGAATTCAACATTTTCTTGATTTTTCTGCACCAGCTTCTATTCCAACCACAATCTGCTATCCATTCCACTTATATTTCTGAACATGAACACTGCATAAGCTGAGACTACGGGATTGAGAATTTTAAAACAAACCATGAACATCCTACAAGAGATCAACATGTAAACCATCATGAAAAATCATCTGATTTCCTCTTAAATTCCGTTGCAGCCTCTTTATACGGATCAGTAGTTCGCGGAGTTGAACGCTCTTGAATAAAAAGTGTTTTTGGCGAGGCGTTCTTGCGATGAAACTAATGAGGATTTAGCCATTTGAGGACCATTTTTCAGTTTTTTAATTAAGCTTGTTCACCGTTGTTGCTGAGCATTAGACCAATTTTTGAATCAACTTCGACATAATATCCATAACAACAGGTTCAGGACCTGTTTGGTATCTGGATGTGGAGAAATCCCAGAGATCTTCAATTTTCTATTGTCGAATTTACTGCCTCTAAGATTTCTGAATAACCACCTCAAAATCAAATTTAATATAAAGGTAACTGCTAAAAAATTGCTCGGTAGTTTTTCCAAAATTCAGTGGGGCAGTAGCACCCTCTGGTCCTTAAGTGGCCTCACCACCGCACGTTAGTATCTCATACCTCATCCAGCTTTTCTTTGTTCAATTAGCATGCCTTTTAATATCTAGACTAGATTGAGTACATAATGATAAATTTATGTTTGTGATTGCTGTTGGTTGTATGAGTTAAGAGTTCGACAGGAATAAGAGGCATGGTATTCTGTGCATGGTGGTGCAATTAGGAATGGAACAATAAAGTTTCTATTATATGGGGTGAAAACCATTTATATCAATCTATCATTGGCGTTCTTTGAATTAATTTTGGACTCATCTTTTTCAGTTGGGTATTGGTTCACATTTTATACTGTGTTCATTCATCAAGTTGAATGATCTATAATTTATTAGTCTGTAGTCAGAAGCGTTAAGAAACAACAAAATATATGTCAGACACACGTGTCCGTGTCGATGCATCATATGATTTATTACTCTATATATAGAGGCGTTAAGAAACAACAAATAACTGGACCCCCGCCCCTTCAATCTGTCTTTAGCACTTATGGCTTCTAGAAGTACAATGGAAAGGATGTATATAAGTGTGAGTAGCTTTCTTTTCTCCCTTCCACTAATGCTACCTCCATATGTTGAAAAATCTAATTTTATCTGCAAAGGTTGTGCTATTAATATCTTCTGTTAGGACATGTACACCGAGTTGCCTCTAATTCTTAAATATGTAGTGGTGTTCGTGTAGCATCTCTTGCAGACATGTTTAAATTATGTCAACCTACATGCACCTGTTGATTGCAACTCATTGGCATAACTGTTCTGTGTTTAAGTACAGAATAGCTGTCTTTCCTTTTCATTTTCCAATAAAATCTCTTTCAATCAAATAGATGTGCATTTGTACGGTTCACTGAAGGACGGAATTAATTAATATTCTTTGTTTTGGTGAATGCAAGATCTTAAGAAACATGAAGAAAGATCCATCAACATTGATGCTGTATACATTGATGAAGAATTTGAAGGGCCTTGGTTATCTGCTTAAGGTAAATTTAGTGAATGTGTTTTGCATAGCATTTATGGTTGGCTCAATCAATTTAAAGAATGCATTGATTTGCTAGAATCAGAATACCAAGCGCATTCAAGTTTCTATATGAGTTTGTTGCTCAACTTTAACACTTTCAGTATTTCAAACTATATCATGCTTTATTTATCTTGTAAATTCATGCGAGAAGCAATTTTTGCTTTATTCTTGTAATTTGAAGTTAGATAAGTTCTTTTCTGAGATAGTGTTTCTTTTGTTCACTTCTCTCGTTCTTGAAGTTGTGTGCAACATTTCATTTTTCTGGGATTTCCTGCCATTTCATGAGATTTTATCATTATATTGGCATTAGTGTCCTAAATGCATCCAGTAGTTTTTAAGATGTTGAAATTTGAACTCTCCGTGACCTCCCAAATGTGATGGCGTGTAACAGGTCCTGGTGTTCCTTTCTTGTTAATCAAGATTGATAAACTTTTGCTGGACATTCAAATGGAAAATTTTTCTTATTGTTGGGCTGCTCTTTGTCATTTTTTTACTTCAAAATAAGATGTCAAGATTTATATGAATACCTGTAGCCCCTCTCTATAGTTTAAGTTCTTAGATCTTAGATGAGATGATTAATGGTATTAGATATAGGCAAAAGACCTGACAAGTCTTGTGCCATTCATTTATGAAAATTGTACATGTTTTAGCCTTCTGATTTATATATGACTCTAATATATAGGTGAGTGTCCGGTTGTAAATTAGTTGAGGTGTGCGCAAGCTGTCCGGCCATCCACGGTTATGAAAAAAAATAATATATATATATATATAGGTGAAGGAATGTGTTGAAAACAAAATTTAAATAAACACATGGTGCTGCTCTCTTACTATTTAAGCTTTTAGATAGGGTGGTTAACATGTTTTGACTAGCATTAGATTTTTTTTCAATTTCAATGTGAAAATGTTCCTTCATTTAGTGTATCAATGGGATCAGGTATTATAAAAGCTTCAGCAGCAATCCTACAGCATTTGACGTTGTATTGCCTTAGTAAGAATTGACGTGGCAGGGTCAATGCTGTGTAACATCTTAGTTCTCTTGCTGCTGTTCTAAACACATAAGCAATTATCTTGATTATTGCTTTCATTATCTTTTTAAGTTGAGAGAATATCCCACGTTCACAACATAAGAATGGAAAACTGGAAATACTCTTTAGGACCTAAATGTATATATAATTAATTTTGGTTTGTTCAATAATGATATGCGTTATTGCAGCATATAAATACGATGATAGTGTAGTAACTTGAAAGTCTACATATCATGTACTATGTTAAAATATTAATAAGTAGATACATTATGCATCGAAATGTCAGATCCTTTGGCATTGTTCTTGCATCTTGTAGATAGAAAGAGATGCAAAGATAAAAAATTGGAAGGGAAAAAAAATGAAATTAAAAGCCAGCTTACTTTTGAGAATTGACGTTGGAACACTTGTTTGTTGGTTCTAATTATTCTACATTATTAGATAAGATTTTCTGCAAGTATGTTAATAAGGCAGATATGCTTATTGAAAAAAAAGCTATCAATTTTTTGGTACTAATCATACATATATAACATAGCTCATTTGCTTAAAACTAAGAGGATTCGGTCTTTGCTTCGATGCTGGTGGAAATTGTTTTCAAGTCTTTCTAGAGAGGTTGTGTTAGAACAATCATTATCTAAGAGAATTGTGTCCATAGATGCTGTAAAAGTATTTACACGTGCTTTTAATATTGCTCAAAGTAAGCTTGGTTCAAGCAGAATTTTGATGCACATGCTTGCATAGCTTTTTTGTTACTCACATAGGATATGATATAAATCTTTATACAAATTAGGGGCATATTCCGTACCTAAGGTTGTGGTAGACTACCTTTTTTTTTTCCCTCTTCTATTTTTTCCCTTGAACTATAAATGCATGTGAAAAGGTGACATCACATGTACCATGTAATGTCCGGTAAATGTGGATGTTCAACAGGTTTTAATCTGTTCATTGCTTCTTTAACAGATATATGCAATAGAGGATGGCAATGCAAGGCAAATATGGGAGGAAATTGGAGGCCAAGTCTCAATTTTAAGCCCTGAAAGATATGGTTATATTGATTGGTCAATGTATGTCTGCTCTTTTATGTCTTGTCGTTACCCTGGAAAGATTCATATCCAGTTAATATTTGGCTGTATGTTGTAAATTAGTCTTCTTTAGTTGGCATAGATGAATGATGCCTTTTCATGCTTGCAGTTTTGAAGGTATTATTGCAGACTCTCTAGAAGTAAAGGATGCCATCTCAAGGTAGACTCCCGCTCAACGCTAGATAAATCATTTACAGATTCTGCTAAGTTTCTAAGAAAATTCTTTAGGGCCTGCTTGAAAGCTTTGGGGCACCGGTTATGGGCATTTTTGAAAGTAACCGATTTTGAGCGTTTATGAACGGACTGATTTTGGGTGATTTTAGGAGGGATTTTTAAAATAGTCCAATCTATACTTGGAAGTTTATTTACCATCGGTTCTGAAAGTTTTTAAACGAATTAACTTAAAAGTAAATATCTAATTATAATTAAAATTTTAAGTTAGTATTTTTTACTTATAAGTATATTTTACCGTTTAATGTTAATTTTGTACTTTTACATAATTTTTACACATAGGTGAATTTTTTACTTATAAGAAACTTTTTATATTTCATATGTAATTTTTTATCTTATTAATAGTATTTTTCCTTATAAACATATTTTTACACAAAAGTGAATTTTTATTTTTTTACTTATAAGTAAATTTTTTTAATTATAAAGTAATTATTTTTCTTATAAATTTTTTTTTAAGAAGTTAGTTTCGAACAAAATATGTTAGTTGGAATTGATTATATCGTATAAGGTAAAATTAGAATAGAATATAAGGAACGACCAGAGGTGAGATAATTGGTCAAAATTACACACCAGTTTTTGGTGATTTTTAAATTAGCCAAAATTAGTGCCCAAAAAAATTAGCAAGTATCAATTTTTCCAATCTCTCATGAACTGTGCCTCTGAAAACCGGTCAAAATCGGTGGAAAAAAATTCTCAAAGCAGGCCCCTAAACTGCCCAAGCATACTGATGACACTTATCAAACTTGGTTTTCTTGCATCTTTTGAAGCGTTAAAGATATATAGCCTCTGTTTGACAATCATTAAAAAGTATTTTTTGGGGGAAAATGAGTTTTTGAACAATGATTTTTTGGAGGACATGTGCTAAAAAATAGGAAAAAGTTTTGAGTTTACGTGCAAAATATTTTATTTTAAAAATGTGTACAAGGGCACATTGTTATAAGTCTAACTCGGAACAAAGAAATCTCAATCGATTAGTCAAGAGCAAGCTGGTCTCCGGTCTTCACAAATGGTGTAGATATATTACGACTCATTATCTTGTCTCGAACAAAGTGACAATCAATTTCAATGTGTTTGGTACTCTCACGAAAGACTGGATTGGACGCAATATGTAGAGCGGCCAGATTATCATATAGCATCGGGATAGGTGTAGAAGGTGAGGGATTGATTTCTTGAATAAAGTGTTGCAACCATGTCAACTCACTAGTGTTATGAGCCATCGCCCTATATTCTGCTTCTGTACTTGACCTTGCTACTATAGTTTTCTTACTTTTCCAAGACACAAGATTACCAACGAGAAAAGTATAGAAACCAGTAGTAGACAACCTATCTGAAGGGGATCCTGTCCCATCTGCATATGTAAAACTTTCTACTTTGTTATGTCCATTTGATTTGCACAATAACTCGGACCTAGAGCCTTTTTCAAATATCAAATAATACGCATTACAGCTTCCCAATGAGGAATTCAAGGAGCATCCAAGAACTGACCGATGACTCTAACTGCATAGGAATTTCTGGTCGTGTGATGGTAAGATAATTCAATTTCCCAACCAAACGACGATATTTACCTGGTTCTCCAAGTGGTTCTCCTTCATCCTTCAAAAGCTTCATATTAGATCCATTGGAGTATCAACTGGTCTAGCTCTAGAAAAATCTAACTGGTCAAGTACATGCTTTCTTTGAGACAAGTTGATACCTGCCCGAGATCTAACAACTTCAATACCCAAGAAATATCGAAGCTTGCCTAGATCTTTAGTTTGAAAATGTTGTTGTAGGAACTGTTTCAACTGAGCAATCCCTTCTGCATCATCACCAATGATTACAATATCATCTACATTTACTACAAGGATAACATAACCTGCACCGGTTTGTAGATGAAATACCGAATGATCTGTCGGACACCTCTGAAGGCCAAACTCCAGAACAACCTCAGAAAACTTCCCAAACCGTGCCCTTGGTGATTGCTTCCATATAAACCTCTTCGTGCAAGTCACCATGACGGAAGTCATTCTTAATATCCAACTGAAATAGTGACTGACCAAGATTAGCAGCAATAGAAATCAAAACACGAATAGAAGAGATCTTAGCAATCGGAGAGAATGTCTCATCATAATTAATACCATAGGTCTGTGTAACCTTTAGCAACCAGTTGGGCTTTCAATCGACCAATCGTCCCATCGGGATTAAATGTCGAAACATAGACCCATCTGTTACCAATATGATGTGTTTCAGGCGGTGAAGGAATGAGTTCCCAAGTTTTATTCTCGTGCAAGGATGCCATTTCCAATTCCATAGTTCTTCGCCACTCAGGATGAGATAAAGCTTGTGTCACTGTCTTACGCATAAGAACACTAGAAACTTGGGATGTAAAACAGGAAAACAAACAATGAATCAAAAGTAACAGTGGCTTATAGAATGATTAGTTACACAAGTACGTTTACCTTTATGGAGAGCAATGGGTAATGACTTAGGATCAGAAGAGATGACGGATGCATGATTTATAGATGGCAAGGTGTCGATGGGGCCGTAGGTGTTGGTGGCTTGGATCGTCGAGTATACACCTGTAAAGGAGGAGGTGGTTCTGCATGAGTAGATGGAGACGAGTCTGTTTTTGGAGAATGACCAATTGGTAGATATGGAACGGGTAAACTAATGAGACCCTGAGTGGGTTGTGGCGACATAGTATGATCAGGGTGTGAACTCGTTGAATGTGTCATGCATCGACAAAGTAGTGTCGTAAAGAAGGATTGTAGCAATGATACTGCTTTGTGTTTGAGAGTAACCAAGGAAAACACAATTTAGAGAACGGGAGTCAAGTTTGTCATGACTAGGACCAAAGTGATGAACACAACAAACATACCCAAAAACTTTGAGAGATAACGAGTATGGCGGAGAGGAAGAAAAAACAATGGAGAAAGGGGATGTATGGTTCAAAATTAAATATGACATGTGATTAATGAGATAGCATGCAATGTGAACAACATCACTCCAAAAAAGCTTGGGGACATTGATATGATAAAGGAGAGCATGAGTAACTTCTAACAAATGTCGATTTTTGCGTTCTGCAACTCCATTTTGCTGTGGAGTATATGCGCAAGACATTTGGTGAATACTGCCTTTGGAAGAGAGATATGATGTAAAAGAAGTAGATATATATTCTTTGGCATTATCAGACTGGGTTAAACTGAGTTTTGATCATAATTCAAAAGGTTTGAAAGATAGAAAGTAACTTAAAACGATTTTTCATTAACAATAACCAAGTCATACGCGAATAATCATCCACAAAAGTGATAAAATACTGAAATTTATTAGATAAGATATTGATTTGTCCCATACATCAGAATGAACTAACTCATTGGTTCCCATACATTGGAATGAACTAACTCGAACAGACGAGAAGCACGACTAACGGTTCTTAAAGCAAAAGACACACGATGATGTTTACTAAGTTGAAAAGCTTCACACTCGAGGGATGACACATCATGAAGACTGACGTCTTGACGTTTCAACGTAGAAAGAGAAGGGTGACCAAGACGGCAATGCCATTGCATGGGCGAAACAGAAGACTGAAGAGCTACTGAGCTAGAGAAGGAGAGACTGGTGAAAGATCCTGGTACAGGCCACCAACTTCATGCTCTATACCAATCATCCTCTTTGTCTTGAGATCCTAAAACACACACACAGAAGAGGGCGTTTCGTCTAATATATGTGATTCCTCACTAATTTACTTCCTTGACACCTCTAAATAATTGAAAAATTATAGAGGAAATTTCGTCTAAATAGTTATAACAATATTACTATCTGTTACAATCAATCAACCACACCAGACAGGGAAATTATCCATCAATCAAATGACTCCGTATGAGCGGATGGATATTGGATTAAGTTCATTGCAATGCCAAGCTTCAGCTTGTGGCTGCTTTGTGCTTCATACTGCGTGACATCTGTAACAGATTTCCACTCTGATCATATCTTCTTTATTCCTCATGCAACATAGGGTAGAAGACTCTGAATCAGGCATCCCAGTTTTTCTCTTCCAAATGCTTCTGGATTACATGATTTCATGATCACACTATACTTCCTATATATATCTGTGTGTGTGTGTGTGTGTGTGTGTGTGGTGTGTGTGTCTGAATGACATTGCACCTGCTACTACACAGTATCTGAAAAGGGACCCATGGAAATGATAGTACTAAGTCTCCTCCTTTGCCCGATGTAGGGCACTATTTGCATGACTGCGTTTACACTCAATTTTGTAATTTCTTTCGCTATTGGTAATCTCTTCTGACAAGCTAGCCATAACATTGCGTCTCTGTTTCATTTAAGAGGGATTTAAAATCTACTTAAATATAACATATCACTTCACCTTTACGGCGTGTAAAATCAAATCTTTGATACTAATTGAGGAGCAATTTGAATCATGTTGCTACAGTCCAAGTCTGTCTGGCTTATCCTCAAGGAATTTAGACTTTGGCAGGATATTAAGTCTTTGTTAAGAGAAATTATGATTATAGTCTAGTAAACCTTGTTTATCGTATGAACATAATCTTGAGGTATACATGTTAGAAAGGCTGCTCACTTTCTCTACACAGAACGCAAATGATATATACCTCAACTTATTTTCCACCATCTCAGCCTCAATTGACGTTCACATTCATGCTTATGTTTTCTTTCCTTTTTCCACCATGAAGTGTTCCTTCTATTTGAATTCTTCATGGCTTGCGTTTTCCCAGGGAATAATTTCAGCTTGATAATATTTGAGAAAAATCTGAACAGCAGGGTTTCTGCATTTGTGCAACTGGTTTAAAAGGTCTTGCTTTGTGTTCTGAAAATTGAATGATATAATTCTTGTCATTGGTATAAAGTATAGGGAAAACAAAAGTATTACCATCAGATGAATGGATACAATTGAAATATGTGTCGATGTAGTCTTTGTTTAGAGATCTCTGTCCTTCTCTCTTAGCTCGTAGAGTACCATCATGGCACCAAGGACATTGAGGACGCTCTGAAGAGTTAATTTCATCTCTTTCATTTGTGATGTATGATGCTTGGTCACTCCTGCTAGGGCGGCATCTTCGTGTCTAACACGCATAGCTTCGTGTTGTTCACAACATTCCTTGGACACTTCATATTATGGGTTCGACTAGCGACATGCAGCATCCTTTTTTTAGATATATATATTTTTGTAAGTTTTTGACTCTCGAGGGATAATTTACATGCCATGTCCTATATCAACGGAGTATAAAAATAAAGATATCATATATAATTTAAAAATTTTTAAAAATTTAAATCGACTTGTCTTTGACGTGTTCGTGTCCTACTTTTTAGAAAAACTACGTTTCGCCTGTCCCTGTCAGTGCAACATAGGTTGTGATGCTATGATTTTTGAGTTTTTATATCTATGCAGCCTTATGCAGGAGCCATTTTGCTCTGTGCCGCTCATATGGATCATTCAAGAAGATACACTTGCAAATCGCCTTCCATTGTATAAAAGCAGGGGCTGGGACCTTCTTATTTCTAATTGGACAAATGCTTTTCATAGGGCTGATGTTGTTGTGTTTCCAGATTTTTCTTTGCCGGTAAATCTCTTGTTCCTCGTCTGTCATCTTGTATGATTTATAGCTCTGCTTGTCCTTTATGTTCTGTTATAAATTTGTTATGCGTTGTTGCTGGTGTTGTCTTGAAAACTCTTAATTCTTATTTATTATTCCCTTGCTGCATCAGATACTACATAGCGCGCTTGACACTGGAAACTTCTATGTGATTCCTGGATCGCCTGTAGATGTTTATACTGCAGAAAGCTACAGTGCATCCCACTTTAAATTTCAGCTGCGGGAGGAAAATGGTTTTGATAAAGATGACATGCTAGTTCTGGTTATTGGAAGTTCTTTCTTCTACAATGAGTTAGTTTTGGATTATGCAGTGTCAATGCATGATATTGAACCTTTGCTCATCAAATATGCGGGCTTAAAAGATGTTGGAGAGACATTTAAATTTGTCTTCCTTTGTGGAAATTCCAGCAATGGCTATAATGATGCTTTACAGGTATACAATTCCTGTATGCTTCTCTGGTTACTTATTTTCTCACCCATTGTTTTATGGCTTAGGGAAAATATGAAAGTACTACCTGCATCTTTCCATGAGAATTGGGAACTGTTTTGCTTAGAGGATTATCCTTGTTTTTTAAGGGGCAGTGTTTCAGGCTGATGACCATGGACGCTTCTGGTTTCCTCATTTGAAATGTTGAATTTTCTTTCCTCTGTTTCCTAATTATCTGTTTTCTTCTACAAATCAGATAGTTGAGATAAATTATGAGTGCTTTGAAATCATGACACCTACTTTTTACTTGGATAAATTCAAAATTTAGTTCAGCAGCTCCGTTATTCATACCTTGATAGTGTTTTGACTGTCGATTTTAAGTCTATAGGATATTGCTACTCGTTTGGGACTTCCTCATGGGTCTCTGAGACATTACGGCATTGATAATGATGTCAATGGTCTGATACTGATGGCTGACATCATGCTCTATGGTTCCTCCCAAGATGAGCAAGGGTTTCCTCCATTGCTGACAAGAGCCATGTCTTTTGGGGTTCCTGTTGTTGCACCTGATTATCCTATAATAAAGAAATACGTAAGTTTATTCATCTTTCCCTTGCCATTGGTCTTTTTAGCTCAAGTATGGAGCTTCATGCTCTATTTATTTACTTCTCTAAATACTTTTATGAATCCTTAGGTTGTTGATGGTGTTCATGGGATAATTTTTCAAAAACATGACGCCAGGGCATTGTTGAATGCTTTCTCTACTCTGATATACAAGGGAAAATTATCTGATGATGCACAGTCTATTGCTTCATCTGGCAAGTCACTTGTCAAGAACATGTTAGCAGCAGAGTGCATTACTGGTTATGCAAGGCTACTGGAGAATGCCTTTAATTTTCCATCTGATGTTCTTCTCCCAGTTCATATTTCAGAGCTTAAGCAGGCTTCATGGGAATGGAGTCTTTTCAATAATGAAATGGAGCAGAAATCTAGTGATACTGAATACCTATCTTCTGGAGTAATTTCCAGTATTGTTGATGACCTTGAGGAAGAAATGACCAACCTGGTTCCAATAAAGAACATCTCTGGGAATGACATTGAAGATTTGGAAGAGGATATCCCAACTGTTTTAGATTGGGATATTTTGAGGGAAATAGAAAGCTCTGAGGAAGTGGAGAGGCTAGAAACGCAGGAGGTATGGCCATATTCTGACATGTATGCAATTTTTGGACCCCCTTTTTTATTGTACACTCCCATTCTTTCAGATTCTAAATCCTGCATCATCTCTTGTAGATTGAGGACAGAATGGAGAAAGACACTGGCGTGTGGGATGAGATATATCGTACTGCTCGTAAAGCTGAAAAGCTTAAATTTGAGACGAATGAGAGGGATGAAGGTGAGCTAGAAAGAACAGGGCAGCCAGTATGTATTTATGAGATTTACAATGGAGCTGGGGGTTGGCCATTTCTACACCATGGTTCTTTATACCGTGGGCTAAGTCTCGTAAGTTACCCTGAACCAGATCGTTATATGTCATGAGTTTCTTAAATTGCAACTTTTTCCTCTATTTTCAAATCATATAATGTTTCATGGAATGAATAATCCCTTATTTGGTATTGTAACCTACTGCTAGTCAACTATGCAGAGTCGAATTTACTTTTTTAATTATCTTCTCTTTTGCATTTTGTGTTTTCTTGTCATTAAGTCTTCTTCCTTTATTTGTTGTTGTCTATTTTATCAGTTGACTACATCTCGGAGAATGAGGTCAGATGATGTGGATGCAGTTGGTCGGCTGCCTATCCTGAATGATACATATTATCGTGATATCCTCTGTGAGACTGGAGGAATGTTTGCACTTGCTAATGGGGTTGATAACATTCACAAGCGTCCCTGGATAGGATTTCAGTCATGGCGTGCTGCTGGGAGGAAGGTACGTGCTTCATTTTGTCACGTTCTCAGCATAACTATGATGGTTTTGCATGTAGTCTAACTATTGTTTAGAATATAATATTCTAAGGATGTTGCCGTTTGCAAATTAGCTGCAACTGCTGAATCTTAAAAATTTCAGGTATCTTTGTCCAAAAAAGCAGAACAGGTTTTAGAACAAGCAATACAAGAAAAAACTGTAGGGGATGTAGTATACTTTTGGGCTCGCACGGACATGGATGGCGGCCATGCCGAAAGCAATGATCTGCTTACTTTTTGGTCCATGTGTGATATTATGAATGGCGGGAAGTGCCGGTAAGTGTGAGAGAAATCTGTGTCGTTCTTGTAATCAATCTAGTGATCTTTTTCTGTGTAATATGTTATATCTGTAGACACCAGCTGCAAGTAGTCTCCGTTAAAGTATAGAAGTCCAATTTAATGTCTACGAGGAAAGATAAACCGTCCATCAAGTGATATATTTCAATTGCCTTCCCTGTTGGAGATCTTCTGGTTGGTTAAATTAATCAAAATCTAATTTTACAAATACACTAATTTCAAAATCTTTGGAATTTTGGGTTTTTATTTGCAGTATTCTGAGCATCCATCGACTCTTTAGATAAAATATTTACTACTCTTTATCTTCTAGGGTTATAAATTACTAATTCTTGATCGGTATATGATTTGACTCCATATTTCCTTATCTTGGTTTCAAATTTGTGTAGAACTGCCTTCGAAGATGCATTCCGCTTAATGTATGCTTTGCCGTCAAATATAGAAGCTCTTCCACCCATGCCTGAAGATGGCGGACATTGGTCAGCTCTACACAGCTGGGTGATGCCAACTGCTTCCTTTCTGGAGTTTGTTATGTTTTCAAGGTAGCAGAAAGCATTTTTCATTCATTACTTATAATGACGTGATTAATAACCTAACACAACATTTTACATTCAAGGTGATCAAACTAATTATGAGCTTTTGGCAAATTTCGATATCAGGATGTTTGTTGATTCTCTCAATTGTTTGCATGTGAATTCGAGCACAACATCTGATTGTTTGCTGGGGTTTACAGCAATCGAGGTAAACTCTTGTGCCAAAAAGAGTTGGGCAATGATGCACTAGTGGTCCCCAACCTATTGCTCAAGGAGTAAGTTGGTCCTTGACACTTGATTATAGTTGCACAATCAGTCCCCAACTAAGAAACCATCCAAATCATAGTCAAACGGTCACATGGCCCTCTTGGAAGACTAATTTTCTCGGAATCCTGACTAGTTTCAAATTTCTGTGTACTAAGCTGTATTATGAAACAAAACCTAGTTTCATGGAATCACAATTTAATGGAGACTTGGATAGTTTCTGTCATTGGAGACTTATTATGAAAGGTCGAGGATCGACTTGCTCTTTCTAAAGAATGGGGTGGGGGCCAACTTGTTAATGGTGCAATTTTCTTCTAACGAAAAGAAGATTCTCATGTTTGATTGTTTATTGTCAACCAGAAGCAGCATTGTTACTGTCGGCTTCTGGAACTCCTAGTCAACGTTTGGGCTTATCATAGTGCGCGGAAGATGGTTTATATTGATCCTCAGTCAGGTTTGTTGGAAGAGCAACACCCTATTGAACAGCGAAAAGGATTTATGTGGGCGAAGTACTTCAATATTACGTTATTGAAAAGTATGGATGAAGACCTTGCAGAGGCTGCAGATGATAATGACCATCCATATGAAAAGTGGTTATGGCCATTGACGGGGGAAGTTTACTGGCAGGGAATATACGAGAGGGAGAGGGAAGAAAGATACAGGCTAAAGATGGACAAGAAGAGGAAAACAAAAGAGAAACTATTTGAAAGGCAGAAGTACGGTTATAAACAGAAAACCCTTGGAGGATAGTAATCTGAATAGCTTGTCCGGAGGATTTTGAATTTCTTGATGAACCTCTCGACTTCGAATACGGCAGCCGAACCAGTTGGCCTTTCTGTGCCTCTCTTGGAAGAAACCTGTGGCTTGATTCTTTGTAACAGCATCGATATACTTTCCACTGAAATTATCCTGACTTGACACGTACATAGGAGGCGACACGAGGCCGAGTAATGCAAATATGACTCGAGCCAGCACTTTTGAAGGGATTACAGCTCTAACAGATACTCTTTTGAGGTGCAGCAAATTTGATTGAAATTCTTTAGTCACTATTTTAGACATTCCACAACTAACCGAGCATTTATTCTTTACAGCGTGTATATGTTCTTGGTAATAATGGATCCAATTTCCTTTTTTCTTTTGGTTCCATGCTGATCGATCCGTTGAAAATCACGTGATTGACATCTAACTAGCAAATATGCGAAAGAGTAGCCCACTGATTTTATTTCGTTTATTTTCTGTGGAGTTGGATGGATGGTGATACTTCAAAATGTTTTTTTTTAATCACGCTGAACTTTTTGGAAATATTTCTCAGTTGTCATTAAACTTTAAAAGTCATTCGAGCTGTCATTACATATATTAGAATATTATCTCATTGATCATTATGTTGCTCACCATTTAACTTGATGAACGCTAGACTAATAACGTATCAAAGGGACTCGAAAGTCATAGGCGGGTGGAATACTGCTCTTTTGTACTTCGGTTAGTTCCATACCAGAAGAGGTCATGAGGTCATCAAAATGTCATTTCATCAATCATTTCAAGTTTTATGTCATCGAGCTCGTTAACTTTTAAAACAGAGAAAGATGGAGTGATGGATTGAGCCCATATCTGGGGGCAATTTAAATTGAATTAACCTCAATTTCTTTACTATTGATAAAGTACAAGTGGGTGTCAAACATATGGTATTTTTGACTTCCTAGGGTGTGTTTGATACACATTTTTTACGAGAGTGTATTATTTTTTTTGTGATGTGATAGTGCATATACGGTTAAAAAAGAAGGAAAAATTATTGGTGTGATAAAAAATATTATTTTGTTGAAGAATATGTGATTGAACATGAGTAGAAAAATAAGAATGAAAATGTGGCTCAAACAGGAGGCCTAATCAATAAATTATCATCCAAAAATTCATTTTCAAATATACCGTTTGAGAATAGTCAAACATAATGATTGATGAAATATCTACAAGTAACACAAAGTAAAAATAGGGGTTATGCAATCTTTTACCACTAGACTTCAATTTTGACATGTTAATTTATTACCGGTGAAAAAAAAAAAAAAGGCAAAGTGGTATCATTTTCCTTTGGCAACGGTCAAATAATTGATTCAAATATTGACAAAAGCGCTGAATAAAATTTGGTAAATATATTACAAGTTAATTTTTAAAGTTCAAGAGCAATATTTTGAAAAGTTATGTGGCATCTCAAAAATATTTTATAAAATGAATTAAGGAGCCCAATCACCTAGATTGATGAATAACATCTATCTTATTTTTGAAGTAGAATCATTCATCATCGTTAGCGTTAATAATTAGTTTATGCTACAGTAAATTTGAATTTCGTTTTTAATCATTAAAAAATATAATCGTCACCCACTATCACATATAGCGTCATTCTTATTTTTAGCACCTGTTTGGTATTATTAAAAATTAATTTTTCATTAAATTTTGATAAAAAAAATTGATGAAATGTGTAATTCAAAAGTTATGGACCAATAAAATATTCAGTTAAAATTAATTAATTTTTAATTTTAATTTAATTTTTTATCAGTTTTTTTAACTAAATGAAATACGAGTTTAGGCCATTGTCCTGGGCCTACCATAAGAGGAAATTTCACCGATTACCTATTTAAAAATAAAAATTCAAATTTTACCAATCAATTTTATATTTTCCATTTATACTGTAATATAACAGTATAATAGAAAATAATCAAATCACTTAACCCCTTGTTATCATTCAATTAATTAACGGGTTATTTATCAGCAATTAAATCCCAATAAGTTATCTATCTTTTTTCAATTTATCATACCTCAGTTTTGTATTGCCTGATATCTACATATAATGCTGAAATATTGGTAGACCAAAATCGTTTGTTTTTTCCTCTTAGGGTTTGGAGATGTAACGCCATTTCATGATGAAGATGTATATGTTCTTCTATCAACCTAGAGTTCTAGAATGAAACATGGGAAGATTATCTTTAGGTGTGGTACCATGATGATTTAGTGACGATTAGAAATTTAAGCAGAAAGTGGTGATGTCATTTGGCACATTTTTTTACCATGGGTGAAAGTTTTGTTCCCAATATTGCTAGGGGAGACAAGTATGAAAACAAGAAGATTTGTCGGGATGACGATCTCGTCCCTCGGAGTGAAGAAAGCTGCGAAGGTCAGGGATGCAGAAAATGCGTAGCTTCATATTCTGCAAAACAATCGTCCACTTCGTTTGGCGATGCTTATGTTAATGTTAGTTGATGTGATATTCGTGTCCTATATAATCAAGCGATGTTTGTGTTGAAAACAGTCAAAACAAATTGATGTTTCACATATTTGTTACAAATTCATCTGTACATTATTTTACTACTTTGGGTGTCTTTTATACAACATGCTATAAATCTTCCTCGTACTGGTAATATTAAAAGACAGATACAATTGTATAAGCTCAAGACCAAATCTGAGTTTGTTGTTATAAGATTATCTGTAGCATAATTTATGGCTTATTTTGAATTCATCAGTTAAAAATCCTTAAAATATATATAAATAGGGAAATATGAATATTTACGGGAAACAGTATTTTTGGTTTCATTTTACATATTAAATAGTATATTATATATACATATAATATAAAGTCATTGTTTGTCATCCTTTAAAATTT
>CAIGRK010217296.1:0-13203 GCA_903798315.1 Fraxinus greggii
TCGAGCATCACTACGGCGAGCAGCTAGCGAAAATCCGGCGTGAATCCTTCTCGTTCCATACGCAACACCCAAATCCCTAGGCTAACCTACCAACTATGAAACTTTACAATTTAGTCCCTAAACTTCTATAATTGTTCAAGTTGGTCCTTTTGTTCACAGAATCGCCAGTTACAAAGTATATGCTAACAATGTTTATAAGTGAACTTTTGTATAAATTAACTGACGATGCATTAACTGAAAAATATTCTAGTTTAATTAGTTTATACTTTATAGTCTCGGTTTTTTTCTATACCTTTTATGTATTTATAGAGTTGTTTTCAATCTGTGTTTATCTGTTATATTACAGCAAAACAAATCTTAATATACAATCAAGAAAACAGATTCTGATTGTTCTGATGACACAATGATTTATGAAACACAAACTTCGTTGATTCACCAAGAAACAGTGGAGCGTCCATTGCCAACAATGAAATATGTGAACTTACTGTAATTTCCCAAGAACTTGATCAATTAAATCCAAGCAAAATGAAACATCCATCAGACATTTAAGTCTCCTTCAATAATCAGGAAAAAAAAATTCAGACAACAAATGGAACATCAAAAAAATCACCTAATAATACTCGAGTATTGGGTAAGCTATATCTGGCGTTTTGAAAATTAAAATCCAAACAATGTAAGCTATACCTAAACATATGGGCAGTTGCCAATACAAAAGAAATAACTTCTTTCAGACAAACGCAGATGCACGGGATGAGTGGCAAAAACAAACCTGCACAAGAAAATAAAAAATGATCAGATAACAACATTTTGGGTTCTCAAACAAAATGTAAAACTCTTTCATCACATCAGACAATATGTTGCATTGTAAAAAATCATCGGGCTAAGTAATAATCACCAATTAAAGAACTAGCATCCACGAATTACCTAAAACTTACTGATAGAGTAGGCAGTCAACTTTAAAACTCACTGATAATTTTCGTCAGACTTCTGCTTCATATCTTTAGATCCGTAACTAAGAAAGAATTACCAATCATAAGCTTCGAGCATCCTCTACTAAACTCGACAAATAGGATCAACAAATGTATTTAGTAATCAGTTGGAACAAGGCCAACAGAAGGATGGAAGAACAGGTTCATATTTGAAGCTGAAATAAAATCCGGAGCACTGTGCTTGCATTTTTGAAAAGTACGACTGTATTGCTGCAGCGTCTCTTTCTCCAAGTCTTAATCATCTCATTTTTTCAATGTAATTTCGACAGTCCTTTTCCACGTAACTCATATTCTCATAACCACCCATTTCCAGAACAGTAGAATTGTAACTTTTATGCAATGAAATTCCTGCCAAATCATTCACTTGTAGCTTGTGTTTCACATGTGCACTTAACTCTCTGTTAAATCGAAATAACCTCGACTTCGACGGGCTAGTTTCATGATTGTGGTCGAGGTGGACCGTGTTAATTCTCCAGGCTCCATATATATCTGCAAATGCAGAATTCTAGCTTTACAGCTTATCTGAATTGTTGGTTGTGGCTTCAAGGATTCGCTAGTATTACCAAGTCTTCAACCTTCACGACTACACGTGAGTGTCACATATCTCAATTCTCCATCGTCTCCCCTTTTTGAGTTTCTTAATGGGAAAACCAACGGCATACGCATATTTTTTGTACACGTCAAACATGTCCTTCAAATCCGTAAACTGCATACCGACCTGAGGTACGATCACCTCATCTCCCAATGAGGTTTGACCTTCTACTATGAGTCCGTCCTGTTCTCATCATCCGATTCCACCGAAATATCATTATGCTCGTTTGGCACTTCTTCCATAATTTATTCGGCTGCAATAACATAATCGGGCGCGTTCAGTAATACAGTAACTAACACTATGATACATAGATACAACATTATTCTCGAACACATTGTTTACTTCAACAGAGAGCATATGTTTATCAACAAAATTAGAACATAATGAAAATGTAGTACATAACTCATGGATTCTTTAAGTGATTTTACACAATCTGAAGAGCATAACAGCTAGTTCCTCTCCTACAGTTGGTTCCACATTTCTGACTTTCACCTACAGTAATTGAACAAAGAACTGATAATAGAACTTTAATTTATCTTACCATTGGATACTCGGTCTTGGATTACGCATGAGGCTGGTTTTATTCTTGCATTCTCTAAAAACTAAATATGTATAGATTAAAAACTAATCTTGTCCGTTCGAAGAAGAAGATTGAACAGGACTTAAGCAGAGAATAGGGAAAGTTGCAAAGCTCTCAAAATAAATATCATCAATTAATGAAAAACATATTCGTCTAGGAAATAACGTACGTTTTCTTCTCTTGGCTGGAGAGATCTCTCCAAATAATCTGATGATGGGCCGCGAAAGAATATGCGGAAAAATTCTTCTCTTCGCCGGAGATGCCACGCGTACTAAATGGGTTCTAAGATTTTTCAATTTCTGGAACAATTTTAGTGAAGGATGCTTAATTCTTGATCATGGGATTTTCTGGTGTTTTCTCCATTTTCGGCCGTGGAGGGCTTTTTCCTCCTTGAAAACCTTTTGCGAACCTCATGTGGTAATGTTTCCCTCCAACTCACCATCTTCACACGTGGGAAAATTTTAAATCCCTGTCACGAGGGTGTCAAATAGCCGGGCCAACAAGACTAATTGTTTCGACTAAACCCTCTGTGACTAATATTATGATGAAACCTTTGTTGCTTAGTTTTAATTGCTTATAGATAGTTGGAAAATAAATTCATAAAAATCTATCCCGTTTTCTTGAATTCAAACTAGTAATTAATTAAAGTCAAGTACTTAAATAATTAGTTCTACAATAGTTTACAGATTAATAGCTCGCTAGAAACGTTTTCATTTGCGATATACCATCATATCTATTGAAATACAGAAAACCCCATATTTCAAATCTTTTGTGCTAAAATCTCTACCGTCAAGATCCGTCAAATTTGTTATCAAAAACAATAGAAACAAACCAAAATTATAAAATGAATAATTGTAATTTCGATATCCAAATATTTTATATTTTTACAAATTAAATCCATATGTGCCTTCTATAATCTCAAATCTTTAAAATCTTTGTTTTTTTTCATCCATCCCATCCCATCCCATCCCATCTCATTTTCTTCTCCAAAAATCCAAGCAAATCATTTTTCTCGGTAGATCCTTGGCCTCCGCGAAATGGACCAAAAAATCCTTGTCGAAAATCACCAAATTCCAATCTTCTCAAATTATCTGAATTTCAAGCTTCTAAACTCCATGCTCCACGAGTTTTCAGTTTTCTCCTCTTCTCTCTCGGTTCCTCCACTCAAAATTCTTGCTATCGCTTCTTGTAATTGCAATTTAGGCCTAGAAACGGTAAGTGAAGTAGCTGAATTAAGATGGATGACTTTTAGCTAAAATTTTGTTGTGAATTCTTAGAACCGATTTCAAAATTCCCAGAAATCAGAAGTGTGTTTTTGTTTTCTTAGTTCTGTTTTCATTTTTTTCTTTTTTAATGATTTTGAAGTATTTTACTTTAAAAGTGGATTTATATGTTCTAGTGGAACTGCGGGGTTGATATTTTTCCCCCTATTTGCTGATACGATCAATTCGATTGGAAACCAATGAAACCAATTGAAAGAAATTGATTTTGTTTACGTGTTTATTTCGACTTGATTTGTTGTTATTCTGCCGCTGATAGAGGGTATGTTGTTAAAGAATTCTTAGTTTGTAATTTTATTTTTACTTTCTGAATTAATTAACATAGACAGCGTTTCATTTTTGTGGTTTATGAATTTGAAGGTCGGGATTCGGAGTTGAAAATGGCAACCGTAGCTGTTCCAGCCAAGGATCTGTCGAGGAAGATGATTTGCCTCCATTTTTGGGGAAGAAGATGGGGTGGGTGGGAAATAAGATGTTAAAGATTTGAGATTATCAATAACACATATAAAAAAGTTGGATTTAATTTGTAAAAATATAAAAAATTTGAGTACTGAAATTGTAATTATTCCTTTTTAATTTTGACATTTTTTAATATTTTTAATTGAAAATCTGACGGATCTTGATAGTATTTTTTTGCACAAAACGTTTGAAATATAGGGGTTTTTTACGATTTTCAATAGGTAAGGAGTATATCGCAAATGGAAATATTTTTAGGTGCTTTTCTGCTATTAATTAATATTTTACTATTTATTATTATGCTTCATCCACTCACGAAATAAAATCGACAATAAATAAAAAAACTAGTACACCAAAAGAATCTAGCCGCTTACCTTTTATAGAAGAATTTAATTAAATGGGTCCAACTTGTTGACACATTTTAAAGAAAGGCCTCACTTTTACAAACTTCTTATAACTAACCTTATATTTTCATAAAAACCCTAAAATACCCACTCCTTCCTCCAGAGTTCCCCCTACGTCCCTGTCCTGCCCCCAGTTTTGCATTTCAGGACCTTGAATTTGACTTGAAAGCCTTAGACAGACAGAAACATGGTCGATTTTGATTCGATTCGATTCGATTCGAGTATTCTAACAGATTTATCAATTTTAGGTCCTGTTCGGTACAGATTAAAAGCCAATTAAAATTGAAAATATGGCCGTTGTGGATTCTCCTCATCTCATAAAAGTCAACAATAACGGCTAGTTTTTCAATTTTAATCTGATTTTAATCCCTCCCGAACACGCCCTAAATATAATTGGAAAATATGTTTGAGTGCTGTATTAAAAATTCCTCCCGAACACGCCCTTAATAAGAGAACATCTAAAAAAAATTACATAAAAATGAGGCATTAGACCCCTCATTTTCTAAGATTCGTTTTTTCTTAAATTAATTTTAATTACATATTTCACCAACTTTTATCAAAATTCACAAAAAAAAAATAAAAAAGATATGATTTTTAGCTAAATCAAACGGGGGGCTAAAACTAGAAATTAAGGCCAATGGGCAATAAAAGCATCTTTTTCTCCAAAATAAAATTAAATGATACGGTCTAATTCGAACATTAACAAAATTAAAGAAAAGTCTCAACAATTGAGTTTTGGAAGTAGGATAATTAATCAATTATATTTGGTAATGGACAATTGATCAAATTACTCAATTGTATATTAACATTTTAGTAGAAATATTTTATTTTGGAGTTTAGAATTGTAATTTAAATTTAAAAGTTCTATATTTTATATTTTTATTATTACTTCCGATTTTGTTTCAAATAGTCATTTAAAATTTTGCAATCTGAACAAAATTGTTCTAGAACGTTTGACTTTTTTCAAAACAGTTTGCCACATGGCACCAAACTAACAATTTCAAAAAAAAATAATAATAATTTCAATTGGATTTTTTGATTTGACGGTTTTTTACTTCAAGCCCTAGTAGTTAGCGATGTCAAAAAAGTTTGACGACTCGGGCAGTTCGAGCTCTGCCCGAAAAAACCCTAGCCGGGCCGGCTTGTGGCTCGTTGTCATCAAGCTAGCCCAGGCACGTGTCAAGGGCTGAGTCGAGCTTTTTCTATTTTATTTTTATTTTTTTTAAAGTTTAGATGTATTTTTTTATATATTAATATTTAGTTAATATTTTTAATACGCATAAATTGCACAAATTTTAAATACATTACACAAACTTATATATTTATAACTAGTTTTTTTTAAAAAAAAAAAGCGAGCCGGTTCGGTCCGCTGAGGCTCGAGCCGAGCCTCATTTTTCTGTTGAGCGGCTCGGCTCGAGCCCAAAAAAACTCAGATTTGTTTTGCTCAGACTCTTTGAGTTTCTGCTCGTGGCTCGACTTGGCTCGATTTGACTCGTTGACATTGCTACGGGCTGGTAGTGATCCCACTGTTATATATACTAGTGTTTAGGGATTATTTCACGGACTTCGCTACTGTTTTACTTCTCATCTTCCATGTTTGCGAAATGTCAACAAACAACCAGAAATAATCACAATAACTTAATTAATAACAATAGTCACTTCGTAAATTGTAAATATTATATAATACAAATATTGGAGACATGTAACTTGTTTTCCATACACAAAAATACAAGAAAAAAAAACAATTCTTATCGCATTCCTGATACAGTCAATTAGAGGTAACTAAACTTTATCGAAGAAAACGTACGTGAAGAAATTTGCTAGTCTTCTTATTCGATCACATTTATAAAATATCATTCGCGGGCCCACTATGTATATAATTGGACATCTCAAACACGAATCTACAAACTTTAAGGAATTGTTTCTTTAACGATCGATTGAGTCCATGATATGAACTGTGCTATACTTTATTAAGGAAATCGTGTCGTGTAGGATAATTACAGATCACTAAAATCGAAGCACATAATATAAAATTAAACATTGTTAATTAAGAAAGTCATTATTCGATAATACTGTTTAATATAGTGGTGTTTTGATCCCCACACGCCATAAAATCTCAGCTTTTGTCAAGTGTCAACAAAAGCATATTCGAGACTCATTGGAAAACAATTACATCAATAATGTGCGTATGCAACAAGATCAAGACTCAATTATTGAATCCAAATTATGCCCCTAGTTGGTCCAGATAAAAAAGTTGATTAAATTTTAAATTAAAGTCAACAAATAATTTTAACCATTATATTTTACGGGATCCACATCTTTTCAAGCACGTATTCTATCGACTTTTACCAAAACCTAACATGAGCTATATTTTAAAAGTTTATTGAAGTCTGTATGTAAAAAATGGTGAGAGTAGAATTCTATATCAAACAAGAAACTTGTTTCACATGTAAATCGTGGCATGTTAATAAGGCATCGATGTGATGAGTGAGTTCTTCACTCTCTTTTTTATTGTAGATATGTTTCGTTCTCATAATTGTTTCTTGAGATATTTGACCACAATAATAAATATGTTTGACAGATTGTACTGAATAAGATAAGGATCGAAATTTACAACATGTTCATCTTTCTTATATTTATCCATTCATGTCCATGAAAATGACACGAGAGATTGTTCATTTATAGAAATGAATAATAAAAATGTGAACAATTCTTTTGATTTTCACAAATGTGTGGATAGAAAGGATTATCAATGGAAATTTTGGGAATCAATTTTATTGAAAATTTTCTGCACATAACATCAGTTTGATCTAAATAATGTTATCTAACGGTAATATTAGAGCACTAATCTATGTGTCATTATGTTACATGTCGAATTAGATGTAAAATTATGAGTTCAACCTCTGTATAAACTGATGTTGTAACATTAATGGTACAAATAACATTACTTTTGATTTTTGAATGTGATGGACAAGTGGGACCCAACCATCTCGTTAGGACATCTTATTGGCCCGATACCCATCGTAAATTTGCATTAGTGGGAGTTAAGAGGTCCTCTCTAATTGGTCCACGTTTTCATGATTCTTTTAGTGGATAAAGTCCATACTATCCAATTTAATATTTTATTATTGACTAAAATTATTTATACAATAATGAAATTCCTTTTAGTAGTTGAGAAATGAAGTTCGATCCATTATGATGCATCGTCTCATTATCCGATTCTTAGGTAATTTTGGATATAGCCGCGTTTGAGCCCACTGTCTACAAATAATTTTTTTTCTAAATTCATTTTCAATTACATATTCTTCCAATAAAATAATTTTATACGTAAATTCAAAATAATTTTACACATAAACACAATGTACCAAATACTTAGTGATATTTTGATGGATTAGTTTTGTATTTTACATATAATAGACAGCTTGAATTACAGTATTAAAATCGAACCGGATGGACTAATAATCATCCTAATCGGGTGGGTTTTAGTGAAAATTGGAACCAGTTCAATGTAAATCAGTTAGCTACCCAATTCATCCAAAGCAAAATTATGATCTAACAATAATCCGACAGTTGAACCACTGATTTGCTAGCTAAATCACTAATTCAGTGATTTGTTCGGGCCGATGATCAGGTCAAATCTAATAACTATGAATACATGTGAATTATGAACTAACATCTTAGAAAAAACACTCAATATATTTTAAAAATAATGCAAATGTACAAACCAATGTTGTTAGGTTCGTGAATTTATTTCAGTTTGACTTGAGTATCATGAACCTGAGAATATTAATTTAATTCGCGTATATTTATATTAAAGACTATATTACATTTTAATCAATCCTCGTTCAATTCAGTCTAACAGTGTTCCAAAGGTCAATACTAACAATGAATCAAGAACTACGTATTACACACATGTCCGAATTATTATCCTCATCTCTTTATTTAAGTGCATTAAAAATTAGAGTTAAAAGAAAGGGTTCACGATGAACACGAGAGGATGTCCACTTCGAATCCTCATCCAATTCCAATTAAATATAGTGTATACAAAAATTAAGTTAAAATTGAAATTAAACCAAGCTTATCCATTACCCAGCAGCATTATATAAATGGATAATTGTAGCAAAAAACCCAAATTTTTGAAATATTGTAGACTTTCTCCAAATCTTTAATTTGTTGTAGTCATTACCCTAACATTACCAAACATTTAAGGTGATACCCTTTTGGATGGTTTCATTCATTTCTCCGTTAATTGACCACCAAAATAAAAAATTGACCACTTTTTATCAAAATAGGGGAGATTTAAGTGATAACTTACTATTTTTCCCATAAAATGATTAAAAAGTTAAATAAAAAATAAAATAAAATAAAAGAAAAAGGAAAATGATCTTTTTCTCCCTCACCCTCACCCCACGCACAAGCCCAATCCATCAACCCAAAATCAAAAATCTGTCACCGCCACGCCCACCGCCATCGACCACCACCACCATCGTGAAAAATCAAGCGATGGGGATCGGCAGCTACGCAGTGGATGGATCAGCGAGTTTATTGCAGCGAGAGAGGGGAGTAGCCGGGCTGCACTCAAATGCCCCGCTTGCAATTGTCATTAGAATTTCCACCGCAGGGAAACTAAAGGAGGCAGCGCTTTTGTCTTTCACCACCACCACTACTACCACCAGAACCAGCAACAATGGCTACTTCTTACCCACCACCCACACTGGCATTGTAGTTATAGAAGCCCAAGTGGGTACCTCCTCGTTGCTCACCCGCAGCAGCAGAGACTCCCTCTCGCCTTGCCGTCGAGTTTAGGTGGCGGAGGAAGTAGGTCAAGGATATGCTTGAGGACTACTATTCCAACCCCAGCGCTAGCACAAGAAAGAAAAGGTTTTGGACCAAGTTTACTCAAGAGTAGAAAGACATGCTGAATTTGGTGTTCACGGTGGTGATGGTGGTCAATGGCGGCGACAGATTTTGGATTGAAGGATTGGGCTTGTGCGTGGGAGTGGGGGTGGGGGTGAGGGAGAAAAAGATACATTTTCCACTTTTTTTTTAACTTTTTAATTATTTTATGGAAAAAATAGTAAGTTACCATTTTACCCTCCCTATGTTGTTAGAAAGTGGTCAATTTCTTATTTTGGTAGTCAACAGACGGAAAAATGGATGGAAACCGTCCAAAATGGCCTCACTTGTAATGTTTGGAAAGATTAGGGGTAACGAAAGCAACAAATCGAAAATTTGGAAAAAGCTTGCTAATGTTTCAACGATTTGAAGCTTTTAGTGCAATTATCCCTTATATAAACCCATGCAATCAGAATAATACTCCCCAGTACCATTTTAATATTTCAAACTTCTCCAAATTTTCCTCTGCAAAAATTTCAATGGCGTCAAGGAAGAGCTACCGGTTTCTTGGAGCAGGAGAGAAAATGCAGTCGATCGAATTCAATGAACAATTTGAATTCGATGAATCTCAAATTTGGAGTACTAGTGAAATCACCACTAACCCATCTGAAACTAAAAAAGCGATTTCAAATCCGATTCCCATCAGAAAACAACACAGAAAAATTACAACCGAAATTGAATCGAAATCTCTGCCGTTGAACGTACCGGACTGGTCCAAAATCCTTCGAGATGAGTACAAAACTCGCAGCAGAAATTGGGAGGACGACATCAAAGAAGGTGAATATGAGGACATAAATGACAGAATACCCCCTCATGAGTATTTAGCCAGGACTAGAGTTGCTTCGTTCTCGGTGCACGAAGGGGTAGGAAGGACATTAAAGGGGAGAGACTTGAGTCGGGTAAGGAATGCTATATGGAAGCAAACTGGATTTGAAGATTAATTAATCAATTATTCCTGATAATTATAGTCGCGAATGGTGTAGATCCTCTGGTTTTGGGTGCTACTTTTGATCGACTTTGATTCATAGGATCATGACTACGGATGTAATGTAATTCTAACTTTTAAATATTCAGGAAAAAAAAAATTTATTTGTCATGTTCTTTCCTGTATGGCAAATTTTGTTGCAAACTTTGTTCTTGGATTTGAATTTTGATTTATTGCTCATTTTCGTGTGTTTAGTGTCAAATGTTCGATCCTTACTGCTCAAGCTTGCTGTTCAACTTGAGTACAGACAACTAATGCTACACATTTTTTGGGTTCCACGAGTACTATTCATATACTTATCGCTACCATCTATGAACACTTCCCAAGCGGAACTCTAATTTTCTGATTGGGGAAGTCTTATTGTAGATAATGTTTTTTGACATATTTTGCTTTCCCATTAATGTCATTTTCAAGAATGGTAGATTGCAGTAGAAAATGTGTAGGGTGGGTGGTGGGATTCAGACTTTTGGGTTTATTCGATTGGTAGGTAAGAAAACAATGGGCAAACTAAAGACAACCTTTGAAGTAAAACACACACTTTAGTTTGGTTTTAGGAAAGAGAACCTTCCAGTATTAATCACTGATACTGTATATTTCCTATTACCAAGTTAATCATCAATCTTTGAGGTTGAGTAAATTATTCTCGATATTTTGAGGCGTATGTGGGGGTGACTGGCTCAATCCCCCATCCCATTTATTTTGAAGGGTCAAAAATATTTTTTTTATGTGCAGTTATTATTATTTTTTTTTTTGAGTTTGATGCTAAATTTGCCCCTAACTTGACTTAATGTAGTGGCAAATGGCCGGACTGAAATTACAGAGTAGCATGGACTCTGTCTTCCTGTATCGAGCCCAATACTGCACGAGGCTGCCAGTATCAATTGGTTTTATAAATGTCAAATACTAAAAGGCCCTGTGCCGGGATCCAGCACCCGGCGAGTCGGAGCGGCAGTCCGTACTGGATCCGTTGAGAAAAAAGATTAAAAGAAGATTTTAAGTTAAATATATATATATAACCGTTAGTGCATAAATGTTAAATGATAGGCAGTATAGCTCAAATGGTTGAGCGCTCGCTCTCGATGCGAGATGAATGTGGTTTGATTCCTTTTTCATTCGCTCTGCCTTTTAATGTTTTAACAAATAATAAATAAATAAAAACTTTAATTTTTAACAAAGAAAGGGTGTTTCTTATATTGTGAATTGCTTGTTTTGGATTCAAAAGACTTTGGATTCGATTCCTATCACCTTCTCTCCTTCTTTTAAAATTTTTTAACCAATTAAATTAAAAAAATAAACAAATATATATTATTAGTTTTCGTTTCTGGCATATTTTTTCAAAAAAAATTATTGACTCAAATTATTATTTCATAATATATACTTTTATCATTAGATTTTATCTATATATTTTGTAAAATTAAATTTGGATAATTTAAGTACTGGTTTTTGCCCTTTTAAGAGTTTAAAAAACATTAATTCAAAAATAGTTCTAGTTCTAAAAATTATTGTTTTAAAAATCTTGCATAAACTTTGCCTGAACTCCAAGTTTGTCTTTTCCATTTCATCACCTTTCAAGTATAAACTTCATCTTTTCTCATTTAAATTTATAAAAAATTGAAACTTGATCATATGATTGAGAAAAATATATATTTTTAAATTATTTTGGGTTTTGTTGAATCATATTTTCATATGTATACGACTTTTACGTTTTAATGCATTTATATATCGATTGAAATTTTTTTAATATTATTTAATTAAATATTAATAAACAATCTTTCTATTGCGGTGGTCGATGGCCTCCCTAACTGGCTCAATATTCTGGATCCACTACAACCTGTACGAGCCACACTTTTATTAGAAAATGTGTTTTGAAATAATAATTTTTTGGAGAGTGTGATTAAAAAAATCAATTTATGTTCTAAAATTATTTTATGGGAGAATGTGTGATTTGTAAATATAGGGGCCAACATGGCTAAAAAATGTTGTAAGATAATTATTATACTTGAATGATGATCATATCTATGTAGCTTTAATTTTTATTTATAAATATAGAGTATTGAGTTTTAAATTTTAATAAAATATACATAAGTCTATTGATCATAACTATTCTATTCTCCTTTCTCTATAATTGATAACATAGTATCGACAAGATAATTTTGTGAATTAGGGGGGAGAGTTAGATTCTTGCTTCCTTTTTTGTGTGTTTATGAATAATTTTAGGGAGCCGCTCTTTTCATCCACAATTTTTATATATCTATCCACTTTTTTTAAAAAAAATTCTATATTACATTTTTAACCTTGTGTAAATTTACTTAAATAGACAATAATAAAATGAAATAAAAGTCATCACTCAACATTCATCCACTAACATTTATCCTAAATAATATCTTTTGGACCTTCCCGTTCTTCTAATTTTTGTTTGATTAAAATTTTAATATTCATAAAACATTTTCTTCAAAATTAGATTCATTACACGTTGAACCTAGCAGTAGAAATTAAAATTAACGTATTAATCACACTAAAATAACAAAATAAATAAATAATAAATAACGTTGTCGTTTCTCTTGGGTATGGATTTTAGAAAGAAGGAATATAATTGTGGCATGGTGGAGGGGGCTAACAAATTCATTTAAAATTATCCCTAAATTTTTTATTATGTCTCTATAAAAATTTTTATGCACGTCCGTTTGATTGCAAGGGTGAAAAATAGATAGAAAGAAAATAAATTTCAGAGAAAATAATTGCCTAGAATTTGTTTTCCAGCAAATTGTTAATTAGTATGTTTGATTGGTATAATTTTTCACCTGAAAAATTTTAAAATTTGGGATCTTTTTGTGTTCCTTTTACATATAAATTGTCCATTAAAGTGATAATTTTTTCCACAATTGGTTATAAAATTTATTTTCATTGCCAAAAAGTAAAAAAAAAAAAAATTCCTACAAAAATCATTTTTTTCCATCAAAATTTAGTATTCGTTTGACTTTTTTTTACATGAAAATTATCTATTAAAGTGAATTTTTTTTT
>CAIGRK010217304.1:0-13929 GCA_903798315.1 Fraxinus greggii
ACCATTCTGTTCCGCCCACCGTTCGACTGCTTGTTTATTTGGGTTAATTACAGCAACAAGAAAAGACTCGAAGCTGTTCCCATATATCCATATCTGCAGATGAATAAATAGTTAACGTTAGAACAAAATCTCTCTCAAATACCCCAAATTCACATTATTGCAAGTTACATAGACGATTTCTCTCTTTTCTTTTTTTCCCAGCATGTCTGGTTTGCTGAATGATATCATAGAGAAGAATATGCATGTGTGCATAGTTCTATATCTGTTGCAACAGTAGACACACATACCGAGTCAATATCGGGAACTAGACCATAAATATTCTCCAAGTTTTCCACGGCAACATATTCTCCTTGCGAGAGCTTGAAAATGTTCTTCTTGCGATCGATAATTTTCAAGCTTCCATTTGGTTGCCACTCACCAATATCCCCTGACGAGATTTTTATCAGAATGAAGATGAAAAAACACTTGGTACCATACCGCAAATTAAGTTAAGAACTAGTGCAAGAACAAACCAACCTGTGTGGAACCAGCCATTAATCAAAACTTCATTTGTAAGGTCTTCACGTTTGAAGTAGCCTGAAAATAAAGTATCTCCCCTTATGCATACTTCTCCACGTGGAGTACTTGAAAGGGCATTATAATTCATTTCCGGAACAGATTCCAGGCGCACATCCACATTGGGCACTGGAGGACCCACTGTACCCAGCATGTCCATCTCATCTGGTATAGAGACGAACGTACCAGCACAAGTTTCTGTCAAACCTATATCACAGTAGAGAAATCAAGTCAGATACCATCTAGTGAACTGGAAAATTGCTATTACTACTGCCAATCAATGATTTTCCAGGTTAAGGATATTTCACTACACCTACACAAACCTATATACTACAAGCAACAATTTATGACTGATCTAAACAGAAAATCTATCCTTTTGTCCCTTGAAGAAGTGTCTTACTACAACACAATTTATGATATATCGATATGATAAAGGGGCAAATACTTTTCCATATAAAACCAGAAAAGGAGGTTTACACTGCTTGATGAACCGGAGCTATCTTACTAATATTAGGGCATCGGGATAAGAGACCGGTCGCATTATTTAGAGAGAAGCAATTCAAGAGATTAATTATAGCCCACTAGGATGACAAAAATAAATATAACATTTCAAACTTTACAGATTAATCTACATAGAAATTCTCAGCTGACACCTCTATAGGAAAATAACATGACATTTGGGTACCACATCGAGAAGCAAGGGGGCAGTAAATAATTTGGAAGTGTTAAACAAATAAAAATACACTTCACTAGAAGCAAGAAATCACTGTAACATGAACAAAGAGAAAAAAAAAATCCAATATTGGCAGACAGCCAGACACTAACTCAATAGGATGAAAGCAAAATACCGTATCCTTGAAGCACATATGAACATGACACCACTCGTAGATATTCTTCTACATGAGAGGCAAGAGGTGCTGCTCCAGACAAAATAAGTCGTACATTGCCCCCTAACCCTTGTTTTACCTAAAAGAGCATCCAAAAGAAATGACAGTTATATTTTTGCGGAAACATGGGGGAATATAAAACAGCATATATTCGCTACCTTACTGAAAACGATTTTGTCACAGAGTGAAGCAGCTTGGGAATGTTTGAGTCCCTTCCTCATATTACGTAACTTGCTACATAAATTTTAACAAGCAGGTATCAGAACAACAGAAAACCTAAATGGTTAAGGAATCAAGAAATAGCAGTTGTAATAGACAGACAGGATTCCAGCACCACTTTGACAATTTACTGTGGCCTGATTTGCTCAGAAGCCAGCAATCAGTTCATTTGGAAAGTGCAACGCAAGATATAGAGGAATTCACGTTCAATTTTAACTTCCATTTACTACTCTTCCTCTGTCAAAAACAAAGGAAAGCTAGAACAGAACTCACTAAGAGTATGCAAAATTAAACAATGTTTGTTTAATGAATCCCCCAGCTGCAATCTTCTGCTGCAAACCTGAAATGTACACAGAAATCAAGGACAAAAAAATGCACGTATCAGTACAAAGAGAGAAATTTTATGACCGCGTTAGAGAATAAACAAGCAGAAAGTTGCCTTGACCCTCACAGAATACATAAATTTTACATTCCAGCTATTTAAATGTCATATGCTGGCATTTTGTTAGTTCATTACTTGTACCTAACAACTCATTTGACAACAAGAAGTAAATTATTTGCACGAGGATGGACCAAAAGTGGACCCTTTAAAGATGAACATTTAAGTCAGAAAAAAAATGGACAGTAGGTTATCTACACATAAAACAGTCAGAAAGCAATATTGTCATCTAACATCACTACTCTATTTCTCAACATTCCACACATGTACCAAAATATAAAATACCTGCTATTTAATAATATAGTTAAAATCTGGATGAGCAAAACAAACCTGAATAAATTCTATCTAATACCCGAGGAACGGCGCAGAAAATAGTAGGTTTTAGTTCTCCAATGTCTTCAACCAATAACTTAACATCCTGCAGATAAGTTAAATGATTCAATTATTAAATACTCTCTATTATGACCTGAAAAATAAATGTAGCATACTTACCCCACGCCAAAATCCTATTGAGGCACCATGATTGATAAAACACTCTTCGATCACCCGATCAAAGATATGAGCCAAGGGAAGATACGATAGATATACATCATTGACAGTCAACTGAAAGATAAAAAAGTAAGAAGTTGAAACTTGTACTCAAATTATTTGAAATAATCAAATAATTGCGGCTTCAACATTTTAGACTGAAATTGGATGAAACATTTTTAATCGTATTCATCAACTTAATCCATTTTTTTGAAAGGTTCATCAACTTAATCCATGACAATGTGAAAAAAGAAAATATATGATAGTTACCGATTCTTTCACACTCCCTAGAAGGCGCTTTACTCCAGCTATTAGTGTGACAATACTATTATTTGAAATCAAGACCCCCTTGGGATCTCCGGTGGTTCCACTAGTATACATAATTGTACAAATATCACTTTTCTTTTTCACTGGGAGATCGAACTGTTTATTGTCTCCCTGCACAATGACAGAGGTGCCATAATTAGGTCAAGCAACAGGTAAGCAGCACAAAACTAATTAGGAGAGAAAAATGACACAAGTAAATGACTAGAGGAAAAGGAAAAGATTATATTCAAGCTTATTGGATCAACCAACATTAGATTCTAGCATTAAATTAATGTCTGCGAACAACGCAGTATGCACGATATACCTTTATACACAAACTAGCATTCAGATAAGAAAGTTATATACTTTTCAAATGCAGGAGATGCTACCAGGAGAAAGATTGTATTTGCCCATTGTGAATGATTCATGTAATAAACCCACACAGCATAGATAAATTGGATTTCATGGTCCCCACTTCCCTACATTTCTCCCACATACCAAAAACTGAATATTATCCACATTCCATAAGTTGATATTTGCATTTGCACATAAATCTTCAGTAAATTGCTTTATAGTCCCTATTTTTTGTATCTTGACTAAACTCCTTAAAGGACCCTAAAATTTAGAAAATAAAATGTCGTAGAAAGACAGCCTTCATAGGAAGCACTTCTCACAAGTTAGCTAATTCCTCCCATGTCACAACCACAAAATTTACTTTAACACTATCAATCCAAGTGTCATAGATAATATTGGTTGACTTAACAGCTATTGCTGAAAAGGAAGAGGAATGAGTTAGCCTATGTTTCACAAAATTTATAAATCATTTACAAATAGTCAAACTTCAATTTTAACCACACATTCCAATGGACCAACGGGTACTATACACTTATCTACCACTTGTTTCTATCTATTTATAAATCAAACTGTTATTAATTCTTCCCAATCGGAGGCTTAAATTATATGCAGCAAGCACATGCAACAGTGTGTTTTTCAGATAGAAAGTAATTTATGATCTAAAAAATTTAGATTAGAAAATAATACAGGTGGTTAAAACTTAAGTTTTTCTTCTCTAATGACATTAAAACATCATCAGGGACCTACACAAATCAGAACGAAATAACACTGTTTGCCGCCATGTGTAACGGCTATGTATCAGTGCTAAAATATGTATCCAAGTCTCGTTTTTAGGAGGAAATTGTCCAATGTGACGTAGATAAACACATAAAATATGCATGATGGACAATGCAATAACTTTTTCAATCATTCTAGTAACAAAAACTCTTCATGCTGGAAGTAGGACAGCTAAACTGGATTTCTACCACTTAAAGTGATAAATAAAATTTTCCAATGGCTTAATAAATAAAATTTTCCGATGGCTTCTTCACATGAGACGAGAAATGAGAACTTTGAAATGGATCCCCAAGTAAAAGACATAGTATCCACAACCCATGTACTCGAAGGAAAGAAAAGATCTTTGATAAGTATTTCAGATATAGCTGTAGCTCCTAAGCTACAGCAACATGCTTCATTGAATCAAAAGGGATAAATAGAAAAGAATTCAAAAATACAATAGGTTAGTTATCATAGTTTTCTTTTGTTTAGCAGGTTTAGGCAAATATAATTTCATTCGTGCATTATTGACATTTTTCTAGAGCAAAAACAAGGTTCAACATGACATCAAATACGGTATTGTAAACTTTATGAGAGTCAGACACAAGCCAAACATTCAATGCATAATGCCTCAGGTTAACCAAAATTTCCCCTAAGACACCATAAAATAATGAAGCAAGATTATCTAACCTCAGAGGCATGGAACATCAACAAGAAGCAAAGAAACTTCTGCAAATTTCTTAAGTTATAAGGTGAGATTCTTTAAACTCGGCTCATATAGTTTATATCTCTATTCTCCAACAGTTTCGCCTTCTCTCCAACCCATTTGACATCTTGTGTGCAAGTTATATTAACTTTACACTAATAAATCAATCTACTAGTTTCAAAGATTTTCTTAATAGTGTCACTATAATCTAAGTTCGTATCCTATTTCTATCATCCTAGACTAACTACTTTACCGTCTCTGTCCGTTAGATTGCAGAAACCTTTGCTTACATTTCGACAACTTAGACACCAAAGTTCCGTGATGCTTATGGATGAAAAGGAATTAGGACGAAATGACTTTGAGGTTTCTAAGCAATAAATAGGGGCAATGGGAGGTGCAAACTGGACATGACCTAATGTTCAACCTTGTAAACGAAGTAGTTACCTTAAGTTCGGAAGGACAGCCATATAGTAGTTAGCTGAGCAGTTTTTCCACTATACTTAGCAATGAGAGAAGCAACCAAGAAAAAAATTAAAGGTTGAAATCAAAAGGCTTACCAATAACAAAAATTCATTCCAAGAATATATAGCCACACCAAATTTTTCGACTTCTTCCCTCTGTTGAGAAGTGACTTTGCCAAAGCTCACAATAGCTGAAACAGAACAGTAATTGATGTTTATGTTATCATATGTTATCGTTTTTTTTTATACATTTAAATCCCTGAAAAATAATGAAACAGAAATCTGACATCGTCAGTAACTTACTTCTCAAGTATTTTGTTGCACTTGGAAGAGTTTTGATCAGCTGCAAGGCAAAAAGTAGATGCATATTAGCAAAATGTGAACAATTCAAAACCTAGTCCAAAAAGTTAATACAAATACACAGAAAAAATGTCAAAACCATAGGAGCCATAAAATCATAGAAAATTAATAGTTCGTATAACTGTCACTGAAAACAGTTAAAAGTGAAAACCATGAGTACATTATTAAAATAAAAATGAGAACCTTAAATAAATATCTAAAACAGAAAAACTCGTCGTGCAATCAAATTCCTAACATTAGCAACCATACCTCAGGAATCTTCTTCTCTTCTACAAAAGCAATTGTAACCTCCGCATGGCATATAATGAACTCAATTGCACCAGCACCTAAACCATATAAAAAACAATTTAATTTAACTGGGTTCTGTATTGACATGGAAGATCATTTTACATAAGAATCAGTCTAAATCCAGAACTAAAAAAAAAAAAAGACTATTGTCTTGGGCCTCTTGGGTGATAAGAGTACAAAGGCAACCTCACTGAAGACAAAAGCCTATTAGTCTTGTGATATGGCAGATGTACATATCAACTGATTATTGGCGGATAAATACACAGATGCATGCAACAGAAGGGATGATCCATACCTAAGGTGTCATATAAGGGAACACAATAAAGCCCATGAGCATTACATGCCTGCATTAATTTGTTGGTGTTAGAAAAATTGCAGCTAATTCTACGCAAGATATTCACACAACGATTTGATTGACATCTAAGGCAAAAGAAGTTACCACAAAATCAAGAAACACCGAAAGAGGAAGAAGATAAAAAGAAAAATAGAAGCAGAGAAATGGAATAAGAGAACATATATGCAGACAGTTTGCTTCCTTCTTCATGTTAAAGAATATCTTGACATAAATACATGTCTGCTCTAGAGGTCCTTGTCTAGTGCAGAAGATACTCAGAATTTACCACACACGAAAGGAAACAGAAAGATAAAGGATTAAGGAAAACAGGGAACGAGTGTATGGATCTAATAAACCCACAGAAGACATGGGGAATGCAAAATTTATGAACATAATAAAGAATAAGAAAATTGTTGATATTTTAATTGGAATAGATCAAGAATTAGACCAATATTGTTCAGTCAACAACACAAGTTCACAATACAGAAAGATCCTGAGGGGAAATTTCAAAACCTCCCTTAGGTGACATTTCGAGTAATAAAATAGCACAGGTTTATAGGTCGTTAACTAACCAATGCTGAAATACATAGGCAGAAGCAATAACAATCTTCTGCATTTCTGTGAACTTTCCATAACTTAGTAGATGTGAATAAGTGATCAATGTATGTGTTACAAACACAAGCCAGTTTACGGATAACATATTTTAAAAAAGAACAAAAAAAACTGCAAGATCATCAGAAAATAACTCAAAACTATGAGAAGACAATAGATTTGGTTATATGAAATCAGTATAGTTTATTTGGATTAGTTCATGTGACCCATAAAATAACAAGGACCTCAAGGAGGTTATTTCTCGGACAATGAATTATATGTTGTTTTTTCTCCCATGATGATACAACAGGATGCATACACGTGCGCACATTCAGAGAAAGGGGAAGAGCAGGAAAAAAAATGAAAAAAGGAATACCTCCATACTCATGATCCACTCTGGGCAATTAGTGCCATAAATACCACATCGGTCTCCCTAAAATTATTATTAAATTGAACAGAAAGTTAGATAATAAGTTTTTTCATTTCAAATATTATTTTAAAGAAGATTGAACCTAATCAACATTGATGAGTCATACAAGGCAGAAGTCAAATAAATCAATATAGAGGGAACAACAAAAGTAAAAAAGGAATAGAGAATACAATGTCAAGACTCAGAAATCTAACAAGCATTTTCCAAATAATTACTTATTTATAATAACCCATAAGCAAAGTTAACAAACCAAGTTATGTTCGGAAAACAAAGTACCAGGATATGACATTGAAAGTAAGAAAGTGAACCCAAAGTAGCTGATTCTTCACGAGGTAACTTCGAAACAACTTTTTAATGGTAGGTACTTCAAAAGAACTTGGATAAGGGAAGGCCTTTTAAGGAGACTGCATCTTCGTTTGGTTTGAAACAGGGAAAGCTAGCTTGTTAATATGCATGACAGAATGACATTAGAACTGGAAAAACCAAGAAGAAGAAGATCAACGCTTGTGATTTAATTCACCCAAAGTGTCCAAGTCGTTTTATTTCTCCTTCATGGTGAGTAATTTGTAGAATGGAACTGAATGTGTTGATCATCTGTTTTTACATTGTGATTGTGAAGTTGCAATGAAGCTACAGGCCAGATTATTGCACGAAGAAGACTTAACTTCACTTATTCCTTGAAATGTTAATTGGTTACAGTTTTGGAAGAGAAGGCTTTTTTACGTGGCTGTCCTTCGGGGTAATATAGACAGAAAGCAATTGCGGTATTTTGAAAGAGAGAAGCAAGTTAATTTTTGAGTTATGGGAATAGACAAAATTCTTGGCATCATATGGGCCTCAACATCTGAGGGAACTAAGGGTGTTCCTTTCTCACTAGTTCTCATTTGGAAAGAATTCTTCCTGATTCCAAAGGACATCAAATCCACCATAAATCATAAATATGTCTTTTTGATTAATATAAATTCATTTCTTATCAAACACAAAAGCACAGGCTAGAAAGCAGCTATGGAAAAAAGTTTGAAACACACTAGATTATGACTTACTTCCTCAATGCCGCAGCTGCGAATGGAGTTCCCAACTTTGACCACTAAGTCATATACTTCCTTGTAAGTCATCCATACATATTTACCAGGCTGTAAGTGAAAGCAACAAGTCCAAGAATTAGGTATAAATAAAAACAACAACAAACTATAAATTAAGTCTTATTGGGTAGGCTAAATGAATCCTGTTTCGCTTGTCAAACTCAATTGAAATGGGGAAAAATATCAATGTTTCAAACAGGGATGCATAAATTGCATATATCATGCAATCTACCTTTCCATTGACAATCTCACGACGACCAAGCATTCGGTTATTTGGATATTTCTCTACTGACAAACTGTAATAAAAAAGGGTTCAGTTCAAACAATGATCAACGTTGAAAACAAAGAAGTATAATTCAAGCAGTATCTTAAAAGCAATCATACTTTCATGTCAACTATTGGAACTAACTCAGGCAAGCAAATTAATCCTTCTTTTCTTTTCAATGGGAAAACACATGACTTGGGGATGCAATAATGCATAAACTTAGGCACTAGCAGGTAGGGGAATAAAATCATACGCCGATTATTCCAGCAATTCTCAGAAAAATAAAAATAGGTAAGTACATACACTTTGATTTGGGTAGCTCATCACAGGTGATGGTTCAGATCGAAGGCAGCCACTTAAGGTATGGCAAAAAATTACCACTGTTGCTCTCCTAGTAAAAATGTGTGACATTTATATACACATAAAATAATCAAATTGGGGTATATCCATATTTACGAAGTCAAGATCATTGCTTTCATGCTAAAAACTTTCATATCCATCAAAGTCAACTGTCTTGACCACAATTTTGTAGTTGCTACAACACATTTAACATATATATGCACATCAAATTGTGGTATATCCACTCAAGATCATTGCTTTCACGTTAAAAACTGTCATATCCAAAGTCAACTGTCTAAACCACAATTTCTTTCGTTTCTAGAACACAATTAACATATATATGTGCATCAGAATCTTCAAAGTGTGGTATATCCATATTTCTGTAGTCAGATCGTTGCTTTCATACTAAAAACTTCCATGTCCATCAATCTCAACAGTCTAGAACCACAATTTCTTTTGTTTCTACAGCAGAAACTTCATTTTGGAGTAATACATAGCATAAAGACAACCACCAGCAACGGGTAGTAAATCAGACAATGTTGTCGAGTCTAAGCAAAATCAGTTGCAAGGTTTAATATTTCACACAACAAATCGTGGACATTTTAAAAATTCAAAACTGCAATTAGCCTTAAACAACCAAAAATCCGGCTATAGATTAAATTCAAACACGTCAAATACCTTTCCACAATTAAACTGAGAATAGAAAACAGCACAAAAAGAAAATGAATTATTGAATATTTAATAAAACAAAGCAAATTAATCTCCAGATCATTTTTCTAGTAAAATCGAGAACACAAATGTCAAAAAATCACCAGAAAATATCCCAGCAGCTTTCGAGTCCTGGAATCGGCTCTGGAAATCCATCCTTAGCAAAAACACTCCGATAAACTGGTCCCATCGACGGCTTTCCATCTCTAGCTTCCTCTGATGGCTCCACTTCAACTATAAAATTCTTCCCCGGCATTTTCGATCCTCGTTTCCCTCTTTACAATAAATATGTATGTAAATGTATGTATCAAAGCATGTAAAACTTGAAAGAGGACGAGATTTGCTTGTGAGGACAGTCAGAAGAAATTGGCAGGGAAGAAAACAGGAGAGCAGTTTTTTATGTAGAGAGAGAGAGAGAGAGAAATCTTCAGCGCAGGCAGTATTTGACTTCGATTAACATACAATTGCGTATGTACGGAAAATTTTTGCTCTAGGTCACGTAACTTATATATTTGTTTCGTGTTAGTTGCCTAACTTTAATTTATTTCTAAATAGTCAGTTAAAATTTTGACTATTACAGAATTGTAGACTATTTCAAGATTTGTCGATTGAACTGATCGGTTCATTTCAATTCTTATAAAATTGCTTAAATGGTGAAACAAAGCAACCTCGAACCACATCAGGTTTTCCACCAGACGTGCTAATGAAACAATTGATTCAGAACAAAAGTATAAGTTATGTAGTCATTTTAGAACAAATTGAAGTTCAATAAGTAATACGGAATATACATAATAGGGAGAGTATTTTTATGGGGACATCACGGTGGAGTTGAATATACTTTTATGAGTAGTGCTATGTAGTCCTATTGGGATTACAACCCCAATTTAGGTGGTTTTAATGTGACATTAAATGATATGTGAAATTAAATAAGTCATTTAATTTTACCTTTCATTTAACCTATAATTTAACGTCACCCAAATTGATATTGTAATTCCAGTAAAACTAAATAGCATTACTCTATTTTTATGGTACAGAATATAGGAGGAGTAATAGAGTTGCGGTGGGGCCCGTGCTGTGCTGAGGTAGAGTTGGAATTTTCCTAATGTCGAACTCAGATTTGGAATTTTGAGTTTTTGTTGGAAATTGAGGAATTGTCACTCTCTTCTTTCCTTTACTTTTTACTTTTTTCCCGAATGATACTACTTATCAAACACGACTGAAAAAAAAAAATTAAAAAAAAATACTCAGTTCCCTCATTTTCATTCTAATTAAAGTTTGCTTAAATAAAAATGGATTTTTATAGTTTATTTTATATATTGTTAAGATAAGAAACTGCTATCCACTTTCAAAAAAAATTAGAAGCTTCCACCGTAAGAAAATATTTTTATATAATTAATTTGAGTTATTTATTAAGAGCTTGTTTGTGAGAGATTTTAATCGGATTAAAATTGAAAATATAGTCGTTATTAGATCTCACTCGTCTAATAAAAGTCAATAATAACGATTAATTTTTCATTTTAATCTAATTTTAATTCCTCCCAAACAAGCTCTAAAAAACTCACAGTATCAAATTTCAATTAAATGCATCCGTTTCTAGATTGTTGCTTTACAAAGTCAATGATGGTAACCTATGCAGAAGCCCAAATTGAGACAAATTAGGGTGTGGCGTTTAAGAACATTATTTCACATTAAATTTTTAGTTTTGATAAAAATGTTCTGATTTTTATTTAACTGGAAATCTGGAATTAGGATGGTGCACTTTAAGGAGTATTTCGTTGAAAAAATAGATATTGTTGGTGAACTTACGTCCAGTAAAATATATTTCAACTCTTTACAAGATATGGAGTCAACATATCTTTCTTTAGCGGCTAAAGCATGGGTATGCTCATTTATGCTAAGAGAAATATAAAGTCGCGCGTGTATTTTTTGATGCTCTATATTGTTGACCTAAAAAATCTGCACATTCTTGATGTTCATAGGTTTCTTGTCATCACCATGTAGCCTGCATACTCAGATACAGACCGTTTCCCCAAAATTTGATCGATGATCGTTAGTATTCTGACAATCAAATCATTTGCCAGTATAAGTTGCATTAGGACTGGACAGGAGAGAGACAAATAAGCAAATTTGTGATTGGGTTTGAAATTATGTGTCCGACAATGAGAAAGAGGCATATATACATAGTAAAACATTAGGTTACCTTACTAAGATTGATCATTAGTAAGTTTGTCAAATCCATCGCATATAAAGTCTTAACCAGACTTTAGCAATGAAAGGTTGTCGTGAGCACATACAACCCAATTTGATTGAGACCACCAATGCCTAGTCCAAGTCCAATTAAATAATGTGGGAGCTATCTTGTCAGTGTGCGCTGTAAAATATATGTATAACAATATTACCTCAATTTTGAGTTATACATTTGTGTGGGGCACGAGATTTAAAAGAAAAGTAAAAGTAATAGGGAGAAGATTTCCAAATTGCAAGGACGGTGAATTGCCTCTATAATATGAGCCAACATAGATAAATACTAGCGAATAGCCTTCGAGATACGAGAGTTTACAGATGTCATATGAAATATGAACCATTAGTAAGTAAAATGATAACTTACTAATGGCCTCTAAAATATGGGCAAATATAGATGAATTCGGGACCATTTGCTCCTTCCCAATACTTACACTAATAAGACAAAATAATGGCGAGTCGAATTTTTCAAATTGTGACACAAAAAAAAATACGAGCGATACACGAATCACATAGGGTGCAGCGAGCTCATCTGATTATATGCAAATGACCATGTGTCCTTCCTAAAAATGTGCTAACATAAACAAGAACAACTGAATAGCAAGTACGAAGCTATGATATGGTAGCAGTAGTTGAATGACAATATGATATGTCTTTTGGGAAAAAATTCAGTCCTAGCAGAAATAATGAAATGGTAGTATAATATCATTTCTCCAAGTTCAAGACAAACATTTTTGTTGAGTTATGGAAATGAAGTAGGAACAATAGCCCCTATGTAGGTCCACAATCCCCAGTCGAAGGTGACTTTTAGGTCGATAATCGTTGAGGTTAAGACTTTGGACTAATAACATGACTGCCATATGCGGGTCGCGACCCCGACCGAAAATGGCTTCTAGAATGAATAATTGTTTAAGACCAAGAATTCGGATTATAAATAGGGTGCCCATGCAGGTTTTGTACCCTGACCGAAGGTGCCTTTTAGAATGAATAATTGTTAAAGGTCAGGACTTCGCACTAGAAATGGGGTGTCCTATGCTGTCGCATGCCCAGTTGAAGGTGACTTTGAGACACAACCATCTCACGTACCAAATCATCTTGCAAGGCAAGGCACAAGTAATACAATCATCTTGCAGGGGAAGGGTGCATTTTGCCAAACGAAGAATATGTACAACAATCATCTCGAGAGTCGAGTCATCTCGAGAAGAGAGAAATGAGTGGAACAATCATTTGCTAGGCAAAGCATCTTACAAAGTTACTAAGTGAAACAATCATCTTGGGAGATGAGATGTAAGTGGACAACGATCATGCGAAACAAAGAATAAATAAGACAATCATTTCATGTGGTGTGGCAAGGCATAAATAATACAATTCTCTCCGCGCTGAAGCATTTCACATTGCGAGGCGTATACGCATTACGATTATCTCGCAATACAAAACAATCATGACCTTGGTCATGACTTAATAAGAGAAATCACAAGCTTAGATTCCTCTTCGACAATTGGAGATCTTATGAGCTAGCCTCAGATGAGCAACGCCTTATAGCTTGTCTTAATAATAAATTTTATTAAATAAATTTGACGTGAATTTGATTTGTTGTTCTTAAGAATTGATAAATGTGTTTTTACACACTTATCTTACTGTCAAAACATGAAAAATTGTTTATTAGGGCGTGTTCGGTAGGGATTAAAATCGGATTAAAATTGAAAAACTAGACGTTATTGTTGACAGGAGATGAGATGTAAGTGGACAACCATCATGCGAAACAAAGAATAAATAAGACAATCATTTCATGTGGTGTGGCAAGGCATAAATAACTACAATTCTCTCCGCGCTGAAGCATTTCACATTGCGAGGCGTATACGCATTATGATTATCTCGCAATACAAAACAATCATGACCTTGGTCATGACTTAATAAGAAAAATCACAAGCTTAGATTCCTCTGCGACAATTGGAGATCTTATGAGTTAGCCTCAGATGAGCAACGCCTTATAGCTTGTCTTAATAATAAATTTTATTAAATAAAATTGACGTGAATTTGATTTGTTGTTCTTAAGAACTGATAAATGTGTTTTTACACA
>CAIGRK010217321.1:0-10987 GCA_903798315.1 Fraxinus greggii
TAGTTAAACCAACGTAGGCCTTTTGTTTGTTTCAACCTACTCTTTGACAATATAAAAGGAGATTGAATAGGTTTTATAAGCTAAAATAATGAATGTGTCGAACTCATGTTACTCATCTATTGAAAATGATTTGTTAGTTCCTTAAAGCTTCACTGCTATTATTTATCATTTTGGACCACTTGGGTCCATAGGCGGACCTACACGCGGTCACGAAATTTCACATAAATTAAATTTTTATTTTATTTTTTTCAAGATGAAGATGACCTTGAAGGGGTTGATTTGTTAGGGAATTTTGTGGATCTCTGTGAAATTTTGAAATCTTGATAAATAATCAAATAAACAACGTTAAAAAGCAGAAATTTTCAAGTTTTTTTTTTTTCAAGTTTAGAAAAATAATGAAAGGGATTAAGCAATGTGAGGAGTGGAGGGTGAGAATTGAGGTATGGAGATTACTGGTTACTCAAGAACTAAAGCAAAATGAGAGCTTTGGCTGGTCGAGGGCTCAGTTATTCAATATGAGAACTTTTGTTATTCAAAATATTTTGTATCTTATTTTTAATCTTAAAATGGAAAATGTTTGGCTCTGTCACTGCTTGGGTCAACCTTGATCGATCATCCCTTCAAAGTGCAATCGAGGTCACCAGCATAAGCTTGCCTTTTTCTGTCAATTGCCTTCTTTTATAATTCGAATTAGTGCCTAGATCATTTTTCTCCAATTATTTATTTATTGATTGAGACTCTTTGTCATTTCATGATGAAAGAGATGCACCATTCTCCAATTATTTATTGATTGAGAGTTTCTTCGCCACTCAATGACGAAATGGATACACCAAATAAACTCGTTATGGAATATGTAAAAATACAAATTAAGATGCAACTACTTAATCATATTTTCAAGTAAATGACGACGAAAATATGAACAATATCGTAACCAAATCATCAATAATTAAATTCTATAATGAGTCTTTCCAATTTCAAGTTCATAGTTTAGCCATGTAACAATGAACTCACCATATATAATTCAAGAGTCGTGCTACGTGTACAGAAAAAGCACTGCCAAAATTTTTACAGATACATCTGGCAGTTTTTGATTTTACAAAGGCCAAAAAAAACAAAAAAGGTGACCAAACAGACTTGTCAATTGTGATCATCTAGAAACAATTCATTAAAACAACAACAAAACAACACTGTCAGCAATCCGTATAATGCTATTCCTAGTACTTTGACTTCTTTTATTAAAATTTAGAAAGCAACTAGATACATATGTAAATAACATAAGCTCGCATACATTTGCATACAATCTATATAATTAAATTAAATTAAACTACCAAAAGGTTGGTAACTCTGTTCGATGATAATAATAGTAATACACCACCAAATTATTTCAAATAACCTCATTCATGAGGATTGAACCTCATTAAAGATTGGAAGACAAAGTAAAATCACGAAATACCGATTGTCTTGTTCAATATCCAGAGTGTAAGAGAAAGCTGAATTGCAAAAATTGTATGGAGCCACGTCCTATCCAGCATAAACCCGTACACAGTAATTCCAGCTCTGTTGTGCTCAAAATATGTCACTGCACAAATTTGCAACCGTAATTAGCCGCATGAGGGTGCGTATTTGAAGATCTCTGACCATTTAAACTTTCTAGATTGCTGATACTTACCCAGCGCTTGTCTCTTCTGGTAGGATACAGTATTTGCATAAGCTGGCACCACGTTCGTGTTATCCAATTCATCATCTCCATCTCCTTCTTCATTATCTGTATCCCAATCGGCAGTAGCACAATATGTCGCCCGGGCTGAAGCAATCTGGGCTGTAGGAGTTTCATCGTCCAAACCATCGAAGGTCTCTATAGTGGCAGAAGCATGCCACTTTGCTGCAAGAGATGTAACAGCCTGCGCTTTGTGTGTGATCTTAGCTGCACTACGCAAGCATATAAAAAGCCCTGTTACTAGGGTGATGGAGCATAACTGCATCAAAAGGATATGAGATTAGTTAGTCAATCAGTGTCTACAGCAGCAGAGGAAATATTTTATATGGACTGGCATAATCACAGTTAGGTTAAGAAAAAGATACGACGTTAGTTAGTCAAGCAATGATAACTGCAACAAAATGTTATGAGATTAGTTAGTCGAGCAATGTATATAGGGCAAAATCATAGTTAGGCTACTCAATACTTAGAATTAAAGCATGTTTTGGAGACAATAGTACTAAATATGCTTGGTATTACATATGACAGTATTAGATCATCATTCGACGGACAAGTATTTTGACTAACTTGCTCGAGTGCCAGAGACTCCTTTTAAGGATAAACAAATTAAAATGAGTTCCTAATGACTGATAACACTTGTACTTAAGTTGAACAAGGCTCAAAGCAAAATAATAAGGGGCTAGTATGGTGTGGGAAGTGAGTGGGAATGACAGGTGAGTTCATCACTGCCTTCAGCCTTACTTTTCCTTTTATTCAAGTGAAAATGGAGTCACAATTGTCAACACATAAAACTAGTTTTTACATACATGAACATGCCTCAAATCTAGTATAATGGTGATTGTAGATTTGTAGTACAAATATGAGCCTGAACATAATAAAAGATATTGAAAAATTCGATTCTGCATTTATTCAGCAGCGACTTATTAATCAACAACAATAGAGCTCGTGTTACATAAAGGAATGGATATTGATTACCGCAAGTTCTCCGGCTGTGAAAACGTCGACCGGCGAGCTAGGTTCAGTCGTGATGAGCAAGGAAGCGAACTGACTCACCGTCACAAGAATCAGAGTCGACAAAATGAATACTCTAAAACGATGGCTTATAACACGAAGGTTTTTTCTGATCCTGAGATGTTCTAACAAGATAGTAGCAACATCAGATTCTTTATTGAAAACCTGAGCAAACTCCTCCAGTCTGAGTATTTGCAGATAACAGGTGAGCCGGAAAATGACACACACCAGAAAGCAAATGGATGTACGATATAGCCACGAACTCATCAACAATATGCAAATTACGATTCTGCTAATGTAGAGATTGTACAAATATGGAATTTGGGTTCCACCTGAGGCAAACCACCATATTTTATACACACTATCTGCAAGAAAACAGGGGAGAACAAAAGCTGATAGAAGCTTCATTGATCTCTGCATAAATCAAACAGTAAAATGTTATGTCGTGAAACAAAAATGCTTCTGCAGTTGGGGGGTAAAATAAAATATAAAGACAAATCAGATGATCTTGCATGAATGCTGAGCGAACTTAGATTGAAGCAAGTTTAGTAGCTAACTTGGAACGAAATCTAAGGATCCCTATAACATTTAGTTGATTGGATAATTAGTAACCCTCTAACGTCTTTGCTATATGAATCATGAGTTCATATCAAACTCAACAAGTTCTAAATGAAATTAGGCATAAAAATGCAAATTAAGTCAACTATACTGAAGAAAATCTCTATAAATTATATAATTACCCTCTCCCCGCAGGCTATAAAATCTAAGTAAAGGAAAACACAAAAAGGTCACAGTAATATTCAATGTTCCCCTGTTTTAAGGAATTAGATAAGATTCATTACACACGGTATCTCAACTAGAAAACCTAGTCTTTTGGCCAGCTGCGCATTGCTGGTCCCTTACTCTTCAATTCACTAACACAAAATATCTGTGATTCAAATAAAGACTATTTTTATTTAGAGGTATATTTCTTAAATATTTTCTGTGCCATACTTCCTCAAAATCGATAAAAAAAAAAAAAATAGAAAAATCACTGATACGAAATGATCTAACAAATAATAGAAATGAAAATCGGGAAAGGGGGATGCAGAAGCTTACATGGAGTTGCTGAGTATATCCTTCTCGAACTTTAGCACTCTCATTAGCCACTTTATCGAGAAACAGAAATTTTCGGAGCCCATATTTACGCCCAAAAGAAGAAAGACTAATGAAAGAAAGTGCAGTAAATAGTGAAAGAGATAATTGCACAATCGTATCATAAGGTCTCTGGTGCTTCGCATCACAATTTGAACAAGAGAAAATAAAGTGGGATACAAGCGGCACACCGATATTAAGCAGAAAAAAGATTGACCATGAAAACCCAGCTTTCCATAGACTAGAATAATCAAGAAATACCCAATTGAGTCCTGAACTGTAACTCTTCAATTCAATAGGGGATTCATGATTTGAATGTTCCGATGAAGAAAGCGCCATGTTCTTTGACAAGAAAGCCTCCCTCTCATCTTCTTCCATGGATCTGGGGATTATTTTGTGATGATGTTTCACGATCACAGTTTATAAAAGAGAATCCAACAGGAAGTTTACTCGGGCATCATAAAAATTGTTGATTGCTTGAATGCTTCAGGTTTCAAATACAAGTTGGGAATAGAATATATTTATATAAAAGATTATCACTTGGGTGGAATTAGAGAAATGTTACTCTCGCAGTCTCTCTCTCTCTCTCACACTCTTCCTCAACAATAATAATATATAGAGGAAATTTTCAGCTTTGGACCCAACTCTCTACCTTGTATCAATTTGGTCACCAATATTCAAATCTGAACATTTATACCCTTGATCTCTCAATCAGTTGCAGACTTAAACCTTATAAAGTCATTTTTTTTAATCATGAATTTAATCTTATTTTTATCTCTCCCTACTCCTTAACTATATTGCCGTTGACACCTTGTTCCCCAGGATTAAATGAATTGAAAGAGTTTGGGAAAACTTAAATGGCGAATAACTGGAGAAGTTGTAGGGTGGAAAGATAAAGAGAAATCATGTAATATTTAATAAACTAAAATAATTGTTTGATCAATTTAAAAGGTTGAGGACTAATTTGTTATGAGCATCAAAGATCGATTACCGATGCTGTAACTGTTTCATTTATATTAGTATATTTGGTAAATACGTATTAAGTCAGGCTGATTAGCTTAATCTAATGGTCGCCCAAATAACAGCCTTAAAGGGAGGGCAATACAGGTGGCAGATTGATTTTTGATAAATTTTGATGTTGATGTATTTCTGACTTGTTGCCTTCATTTTGGCTTTCATTTGTTTGTTTTAATTCCTACATTTTTAAAGCCAAAAACTATAATCACACGGTTAATGGGATTCACGAGTGCTGTCTACTTATTCGATAAATATTTCGATAAAATAGTCGTATATGCACATATAATAGGATTGACATTGACACCTCGACATTTTCAGATTCACTTTATTTCTATCTAACGATTTCGAAACGTCGAGGGCCATGATTTGAGTGATTCGAAATATCATAATTTAAATGATCGATCATATCACGAGTGTATATAGAACTATCATATTATTTTTAATCACATATTTCTCAGTAAAATATTATTACAAGTAAATTCATAATTTTTTTTTTTTTTAAAAAAACTCATTATTTCATAATGGATCCCAAAGTGGGCCTAAAGTCTTTCTCCAGTTGTCTACTAGTTTTTGAAAAGCAAATTTGGATGAAAGGGAAATCAAAGTCAAATAAAGTACAACAAGAAACCATATATCTCTGTCCCAAGTGTCATGATATAGTAGGTTCCCTTCACCGGCGCGTGAAGTCACGAGTGAAAACGCCTACAGCTGGTCTCCAAATGTCATAATTTGAACGGTGGGAAATTAGGAGTGATTGACGATGAGCTTTCTGGACCATTCAGACGCGGCCAGGTGTGAACTCGAATTCGACTTATCACGTAGAACCCATTACTTATCATAAACGAGAAGAAGAGCTTTGTGTCATTTTCTTCATATTCATATTTGTTTTTTTGACACGTCATTGTTAATAAAGATATATTTTTATATTCAAAATTACAAGTGTGAAAAAGGTGTTATTTTACATAATCACAAACACGCAAAGAGTGTTGATTATCGATGGACGATAAATTATTTTTTATTGTGATACGTAGAATGATGGTTGTGACATTAGAAGATGTGGATGAATTTATAAATCTATAAAAGTACGATTTATTTTTTCCTTATCTTCAAGAAAGAATGTTAAAGGGTGGATATACTGATTGTTAGATTTTTTTTTTAAAGAAGGAATATAATGATAGAAAAAAATAATTGTTTAGTAACTACCAGTTAAGGTTACATTGTTATCTTGTATTGAATAATTATTATCAATTTTTATATTAAAAGTTTTGAATTATGACATGAATTTTGAAAAAAATCTCAGATTTTGATACTAATAAAAATAAATCTTTAAAAGTACAGTAGCTATGAATTTTTCATTACGAATTTTAAAGTGGAAATTACACCCAACCAAAATTTTAAAGATTTAATTTCAAATATCAAACCTAAAATTTAATTATACAAAAATCAGCTATTAATTCAAATTTTTAATATTAATAATATTCAATATCCTATCTCTTTCATTTATCTTATTTCTCTAAATCATATCTACCCCAATCCTAAACATCTCAAATCATTGACCAACATCTCTCTCTCTAGGAGCTCCAACTTCAACAAGTAGAAGAAAGGTTGCTTCGGCTATGGCAATCACTAATGGTTTGGGCAGACAATTGACACAACGGCGCCTCGTAGTGACAACAGCACCGCTGCAAACAATCATCGCGCGGCACCTCAACGATCGTGTGTAGAACCATCATTCTGCACCTGTGGTTTGAGGCTTCTATTTCATTTGTTTTCATCGTATGCTATATTACCAATGGATTCATCATGGCGATCGTGTGCAGAATCGACGCGACGATCATGTGCAGAAACCCGTTTCTGTTTTCTCACGGATCTACTTTTCGTTTCATCTGATGATGATTCATCGAGTCGTTGATTTGTTTCCCCTATTTTAGTTTGCATCTTTGAGTTGGCGTGGATAGTTGTGGTAGAGGTAAATGAGACGGTGGATTTAAGTGATCATAGTGGTTATTGTTGAAACAGGTAGTGGCGGCAACGACAATGGCGGTGAAGTTAGGTTTGGGTATTTTTTGGTGGTGGTGGTATGCTGTGGTAGAGATGGAGATGATTGTTGTGATTCTTGGTATGGCGGTGGCAGCATGGTGTTGGTGGCGGTTCATGTGGCGGTCACGTTGGTAGAGACATGTGGACTTTGACTGAGAAATAACTTGTGACCAATTAATTTGATAATTTGTGATCCTTAAATAAATTGTGATTTATAAAATTTATAATTTATGATCTATAAATGAAATATAACTTATAAACACTTTGATTTTATAATTGATGAATAGATTGTGTCTTATAAATTTTTTTATTTGTTATCGAGAAATAAATTGACTTATAAAATTTTGGATTTGTCATCGAAAAAAATTTGTGACCTACCTATAATTTTTTTGAATTGTGATCGAAAAAATTATAATCAATTAATTCGAGAATTTGTGACCAAATTATATGAAATTCTGACCTTAATATATTTAATTAATAAATATATATATTTAATTAATTATTTCATAAATAAATTTTAATAAATATCTGATTTTTGAAATTTTATACTTTTATTTTAGTTTTGAAATGAAGGATAGTTAAACTCTTACTTATGAATTTTTCCTATTTTATAAAAATGAAGTGGTAAAGATAAGGTTCTGGGCCCACTAGGGAAAGCCCTGATCGGTCTGGGCTTTCCCTTTTGGGCCTAGTAAATTCGGCCCGTTCAAGCCTTTTGACCTTTTTTATCTAGACAAACTCAGTCCAAGACTCTTCATTTTGTATTGGGCTGCTCCAGGCCTCACTAAAGGCGACTGACCCAGCACGACCTGGCCATTTGGACACCTTAAAATGTTACTTCAATGCACGTAGGCTACATGAGACTAATTAGATAAAATTTACGAGCATATAGGTCTAACTTTTAGCTACTAGACAAATTCTATGAAACATTGTCATAGTTGTAGTCATATCATTTACCAAAATACTAGTCAATATATATATATATATAATTTTTCCTTCTTTTTCAATCACACATTCTCCATCAATCTACTATTCAATAATACATTTTTTCAAAAAATGTGGCTCAAACACACCCTAAAGTTAAGAAATTCAGGCATAGCTGTCTTTCTCGGATTATCTATCCCGTTTGGTTCCATTTCCATTTTTGGATGCCTTTGGAGGTATCAAAATGTGTCTTGAGTCTTTAATACTCAAATGATGGGCAAAGCCCAAACTGTGACGGCCATTTCCATTTCCATTTTTTTGGATGCCTTCGGATCAAGCTTGTATTAGCAAAAAGAATTTTTTTTTACAAATTGGACATTCATGCCCAGCATGACTGCACTATATTGGGTTCAAATAATTTTGCACGTCTCAGGTAAAAATGGATTCAAAGCCCAGATATTGAGCATTTTTGGATGGAACTTGTAAAAATTCTTATAAGCTCAAAAAGTGCGAGCTTCTTTGTATGACTGACGGAGCCCGAGCCCTACTTCGAAATGGGCTAATGAACGCTGTAACGGCCCACAAATTTAACGGTTCACACGACCAAAAAGAGTGGGGCACACAGCAGATATTCATTTTATATAAATTTAAATAAAAAATATGGATTTACAATCTAGGGTTTCAAGCTCAACTCACTTTCCAAAAACCCATTTTCACCACACTTTCCCTTCTCCCTCTCCTGATAAATTCTTCTCTTAAAGCATCTTTTTGAAACCCAATTAGTGTTTTTCTCAATCTGAATTCTTGGTCTTCACAATTCAATCAAGAAATGTCAAATTATTCGTAAAAGGTATTGAAGTTCATACATGTAAGTAGCTTTTCGATACTTTGTTCTGTTTCCTGTTTTTTTAGGAAAGATCTATACTGAAAAGTTTGTCCAAATTGAGTTCGGTGTTGTTAAATTTGTACTTTTTTAGAATAAAGCTTGAATCTTGGGAGGGTCTGAGAATCATATGGGGAAATCTGGGGGTAAGAAAAAGAAGAGCGGTGCTAACCAGAACCAAATGGTGTCTGGGGGAGATAATAATTCCACCCCTTTCGTTAATGGAGGTGTTGATTTGGACTCCTCAATTTTCTTGAAAAGAGCCCATGAGCTAAAAGAAGAGGGAAACAAAAGGTTTCAGGCTAAGGATTATTTGGGGGCTCTTCTGCAATATGAGAATGCTCTTAAACTTACTCCAAAAATGCACCCAGACCGAGCTGTGTTCCATAGTAACAGGGCCGCTTGTTTGATGCAAATGAAGCCAGTAGATTATGATACTGTAATATTGGAGTGTACCATGGCACTTCAAGTACAACCTGGGTTTGTCCGGGCCCTTCTAAGAAGGGCTCGTGCATTTGAGGCTATAGGGAAGTATGAAATGGCTACACAAGATGTCGAAGCACTACTTGCCACTGATCCAAATAATAAAGACGCCTTAGAGATTTCAGGGCGATTGAAGATGGCACTTGGCCCTTGTCGAGAGGCCCAGCAGGACCTCCAGAGTCGCCCTTCACCAGCAGCTCTTGGGGCATCTGCTGTGGGGGCATCAATCGCTGGTCTTGGACCATGTTTGCCGGCCAGGCCTGTGCCTAAGAAGCAGGCATCTGCTGCAATGGGATCTGCTGTACCAGCTACTAATAGTAAATCAGAAAAGCTTTATCCAATGCTACCTACTGAGAATGGTTCTGAGACAAAGAACCAATATCCAAAAGTTGTCTTGAAGCCTTTAAATGGTTCTTCAAAACCCAATACAAATGCTAGTAAGGACAACCAAAAGGAACGTTCAACTTCATCATCATTAGTTCACATTCATGGGCAATCTGCGGCTGTGACGCGATGGAGGCCACTGAAGCTTGTTTATGATCATGACATAAGGCTCGCCCAATTGCCAGTGAATTGTAGTTTTCGAGTGTTGAGGGATGTAATTAGCAAACGTTTCCCAATGTCGAAATCAGTACTGATCAAATATAAGGATGATGATGGTGACTTAGTGACAATAACATGTACGGGTGAACTTAGAATTGCTGAGTCCTGCGTTGACAACCTTATTCCAAAAGACCCTGATACAGATCAAGGAGACTCAATTGGGATGTTGAGATTGCATATTGTTGAGGTGAGCCCGGAGCAAGAGCCTCCTGTGTTGGAAGAGGAAGAAGAGAAGCCTCTGGAGAGTGAAGGAACTAAAGGAGATGAGAGTGTTTCACAATCTTCAACATGTGACTATGCTTTGGAAGCTGTAGATACTGAGATTGATAAGACTGAAAAGATAATTCCAAAGGAGAAAACTGAAAAATCAGAGGACCCTGAGTGCAAGGAGGTGGAGATGGACGATTGGCTATTTGAGTTTGCGCAACTATTTCGTAGCCATGTCGGCATTGATCCTGATGCTCATGTAGATCTGCATGAGCTTGGTATGGAACTATGTTCTGAAGCCCTCGAGGAAACAGTTACAGGTGAAGCCGCCCAAAGCCTTTTCGACAAGGCTTCTCTGAAGTTCCAGGAGGTGGCTGCTCTGGCTTTTTTCAATTGGGGAAATGTTCATATGTGTGCAGCAAGGAAACGGATCCCCATTGATGAATCAGCTTCAAAGGAATTTATGGCTACGCAACTTCAAACTGCACATGACTGGGTACGAGAAAAATATTCTCTTGCCAGAGAGAAATACGAAGAGGCACTCTCGATCAAACCGGATTTTTATGAAGGTTTGTTAGCACTGGGGCAGCAACAGTTTGAAATGGCAAAACTTCATTGGTCCTTTGTATTGGCCAAGAAAGAAGATCTGTCGAAATGGGATCCTGCCGAGACTATTGAACTTTTTGACAGTGCAGAGATTAAAATGAAAGCAGCTACTGAAATGTGGGAAAAGCTGGAAGAGCAGAGAGCAAAAGAACTGAAGGATCCTAATATGAGTAAGAAGGATGAACTGTTAAAGAGAAGGAAGAAGCAGGGTAGTGATGTTGAAGGTGATTCCTCAGCAATAAGCGGTCAAGGGGAAATTTCACCCGAGGAAGCGGCAGAGCAAGCTGCTGTTATGAGATCTCAAATCCACCTATTCTGGGGGAACATGCTTTTCGAGCGATCTCAGGTCGAATGTAAATTGG
>CAIGRK010217614.1:0-10031 GCA_903798315.1 Fraxinus greggii
ATAAATAAATAAAATAAAATAATTGAATTTCCATCCAAATTTTATATAAATTTGACCACACTTGGTAGGATAGCTCAATTGAATCCATTAGTAAATAAGTCGGTCAAAGCACACACGAATCTACCATGAACTATTCGATTTATTCCTTTTTTGTTCAAAGTTTTAATAAATCGTGTTCATTCGTCATGATCCCAATACATTTAACAAGGTTAGTGGTTAAAATTTACTATATTTTTTTATGTTGTGTACAAGTATTAATATGTCATTTTCCATTATTTTCCATTATATTTCTAGAATGTAAATATAGTGTCAAGAATTGATATATTTGAACTCCAAAAATGTAAACAAACGAAGTAAAAACTTAAATTAATTAAAACTAATAAAAAAGGGGCCAAATAAGTGATGCCAAATTAGACCTAATGCTTAATTTTAAAATCTAAAAAATAAAATTGACGAAGGACAAATTTAAAAGTATACATGTACACAATAAGTGACAATCTTAATACAATGATCTGAACGTACTAAATGTATCATAGATGTAATTTAATCTATTTTATTTAATAATTGAAATGAACGATGCAACAAACAAAAAATTGTAGTATCTGATAGACCGAAATCTTAGACTTTAGTATTGATTTATTTTGTGCTAATTTCTTCCTGTAATTTCTCAATCTTCTATAATTAGAGTCCTTTATTGCTCTCTGTCATAGAGCATGATTACATGTCATATATTGCCAAAACTCTTGTATAAATACCTCTCAATTACACAATGAGAAATACAACAATTCTTCCACCATATTCTGAAAATCAATAGTATCGCTTTTTTCTTAACAATATTGTGTTTGTCGAAGTAATTGAAAGATGCAACAAATAGATAATTTATGTATGAATGTGAGGTTAAAAAGTAGATATTTTTTTAAGTTTATGTATAAAATTATTTTATTTGAAGAATGTACTATTAAAATGAGTTCGAAGAAAAATAAATTTTAAAAAGTAGAGTTCTTAACTATGCAAGAACACGACAAAATAGTAGATTAGAATGGCCAATAATATCTATCAAGAATGTTGGCTCCACATAATTAAAACAAATATTAACTTGACATTTGATGGGATTGGAATTTTATAGATTAAGAAGTGAAAACTAGAGAGAGAGAGAGAGAGAGAGAGAGAGAGAGAGAGCCAAAGCAAATAATCAAGATTTCGAATGTCCATTCAAAGTGCTTATAATTAATTCCGAACGCAACTTTACAGATGTATGACAAGACGAAAAGCAACGGTCCATAATGAAATCCACAAAGGTTCCAATGTTTATAAACGAAGCCGTGCCGTGAAGTAGTGGATTTGCTTTTATCCCCCTTTGTTCTTTCTTTTTAGAATTATTATTCGATTTGATATAGTAAATTTGATTATTCTATAGTTTGTTGTGAATTAAAAGTTTAATTCTTACAGTTGAGAGGAATAATAATATGATCTGATAAATTGAAAGATATAAAACACGCTCAATTTATAGTGATTCGGACTAAATGGGAGAGCATCGCCAACTCGTTGCTACATAATTTCAATATAGCGAAGAAAAAGATATTCTATTGAAGTCACGTCTCTTTTTCACTATAGGGTAAAAAGTATATCGTGGTATCCTTCGTAAATATTAAGATGATGTAATACATGTTTAGCGATTCGGACTTGATAAAGGATTTACATTAACTTCTTGTTGTATAATTTCAAGATAGTGACGATAAAGATCTTTTTGAAGTGTATCTTTTTTCTCTATAAAGAAAAAGACGAGTCTTATGGAGGAAATATCAAGACAATATAATACTACCAAATATTTTTTACGACGCTAAAATTCTCCATGAACAGTAAGCTTCACACATCCATCATAATTATATCTTTCATTCTTTTCAATTTAGAAGCACAATTTTTCTAATGCTTTAATTTTCAAATTGACTGCAAATAATTGATTTTCTAATATGGAAACGTCAAACGACTGATTATCGATATTTTAATTTGATAAATCGATTGTAAAAAAACATGTTCTAATACTCGACTAGAACATCATTCCTAACTTTCAAGCATTGTAACAAAATATGTTGTAATCTCAAATGAAGTGTCCTATATTTAAGACATTTAATATGTTAAACAGTATAACATAAATTAATCAACTTAAAAATTTTACTAAATTTTTTGTTTCGTAATATCATACAAGGATGGTTGAATTTATCATGCCTCCGTTTGGTGGGAATTAAAAAAAAGTTTTTAAGTAGATTTTAATAAAAGTTGATGAATGTATAGTTGAAAAATTGTGGGTTTCCTAAAAGATGTAGTTAAAATTAATTGTTGACTTTAACTTATCAAGAAACAAAAATAGATTAAGTATTGTTCATTACAATGTTTGGCCATCCCACTCTGCGTTACAAACATGCTTCTAAGAAATGCTTGCTATGCTGAATTGGATAGAACTAAGTAGGCATGTCAAGATTTTAATCATACTTTTTAAAAATAGTAGTGTTCAATCTACCTAACGGAACACACCATTATTGTATAAAATGCATTAAGAGCATGTCATTATTTTTTAGCCACCTTTTGGCTTAAAAGTAAAACACTAGGTGCAACATCTTTTGGTATTTTTGGGCTTATAAGCATGTATGACTAGTTGATAAGTCGGTCCAAATATGTTCTAATTGAGTGGAATATCTATAAAGATGTTAAGTAGGGCGAGTCGCTCGTCGACTTGCCAACAGCTCACGAGAGCTGAGCCGAGCCTGATGGTAGGCGAGCTAAACGGCTCAACTCGACTCATTTAACACTCCTAAATGTCTAAAATCCCATGATCATGCTCGAATACGATCTATATATCACTTATTATAAGTACATCAATTTTCTTTCTGAAATTCAAGCTTTAATCATCAATATATTCTAACAAAGATAAGACAATATTCGTACATTTCCTATTTGTATGTGGTAGTGTCATTTCAAAATTTCAATCAAAATCAATTACATCATTTGAGTAATTAATAAAATAACCTTAAAAAATCACCACTCAAATCTAAGCAACAAAATGCATGAGTGGTAGGGCCTATACACATGCTATGCATTATCTTGTTTCTATATATGGATGGTGATGTCTTTTAGTTTCCCCATCGGCCCATCTTAAGACTTTTAGTACCATATCGTATTATCATGTTTCTTTTTGGCTATCTAAACCTGCCATTTTCTATCATATCTTGGTGTCTATATCTTCTTTACATACAGTAATACACTACTACTGCACCAGCTAAGGATTCCATGTACTTTGTCCCAAATGATTTTGAATCTTCATTTCGTTTGTGTCTAGATACATTCAAAACAATGCTTTTGTTCATGATTGAGCGAAAAATGTAATATTCTTGGACGTATTTTAGTAATGATGTTAACTACAGTGACGGGCGCTAGATGGAATTAGAGTTTTTCACTTTTTATGATAACTAATAATTATCGTGAAGTCTTATGAATTTGGAATTCTGAAGTTTGCATTATTGTCTTTATATGTTAAAGATATCAACTGTCGAGACGAGCAGTAGACCAGACTGAGATTTCCACAATAGATAAAAAGTATTGTGGAGTAGTATGAATTTGGAATTCTACAGTATGCATGATTGTCTTTGAATATTATTTAATATTACGATCAAAATCATGTAGTTCTAGCATTTAAAAAAAAAAAAGAGAGAGTTATAGTAATCTTAAGAATAAAAAATCATCTATCAAATCAAAGAGCTTCCCTGCTAGTAATGCTGCACATGTTTTGTATAGGAAAGCTGCATTTCTTCCAGTGCAGGTTGGGCTTAAGATTCCAACTCACCTTTTGTCATCAATTTCTCTTTTGGATGTCTTTGATAGATGATTTTAATATAATATTTTTAAAAATATGTTTAGTTTGATAGGCTGGACACAATAATCAACATTCATCAAGCGTATTATTCTTTTTAACTTGTGCAATCTAGAAATCATGTAATAATTCTTCAGATAAACAGTGATGAAACATCAAACTACACTACAATAGAGTTCACTTTTAATGCATGCCGTAAAAACTAAAAAGTACTTTACAGCGTGCAACTGAATGCCTTATAAAATCATGCTGTAAATATTTATATTTTTTTTTACCGCATCCATTGCATGCCGTAAAAAGCATGTCGTTAACATAGTTTTTACGGTGTGGAACTGCACGCCATAAATACTTTCACATATGCATGCCGTAATAAGTCTTGGTGGCATGGCAGACGGAGCGGGAAGAAAAGCAAAGGCAGAAGAAGAAACAGAACATGGGGAAGAAAAAAGAAAGAAAAGGAAAAGAAAGAAAATAAAAGAAAAAGAAAGAAAAGGAAAGAAAAAAAATTGGGAGAAGGAAAATAATAAAATGAAAAAAATAAGGAAAAGGAATATAAAAGGAATTTAGGATAAAAAAGTGGTGCGAGCGAAAGAAGAAAAATTTCGATTGTTTTATCTTGCATCTTTTACGGCGTGCAAAAATTTATGCCCTAAATATTTAAAGAAATTTACGGCACACATGCATGCCGTAACAAGTCTAATTTTTTTTTTTTGAAAAACACTACATGTCTTGAAATTAAGTTGTAAATATTCAACTTTTACGACATGAAAAGTATGCACGCCATAAATACTTTAAGTTTGATCATTTACAACACACATTATGGCATATGCCGTAAATAGTCTATTTTTAGGACATGTTATTAATAAAAGCCGTAAATGAATAACATAAAAAGCTAATTTTGTTGTAGTGATATGGTCACCATATTCTCAACCTAAGCTACCAAATTTTGAGTATCATTAAAACATTGATCTCCCATGCAATTTCATAATTTGTTTGGAGAAGGGGACTATATCATCCTAGACAATGCTAAGAAAGAAAGTGAAGCTAGCTACATTTTTATCCATCATATTATCCATCCTGTCCACTATTACTTACCAAACATGCCTTAAACGAATCTCTATGCAATTCGTAGCTGACACAGCCCACTCAAGCCTCAACTTTACCTATTGACACCCACAATTAACGATAAAAGTCACCAATAAGTAAAACAATGACATATTCATTCATAGTCATTTAATTTCCGTATAATCTTTCCACAAGTTCTTCAAACATTAGCATCCACATTTCATGTTTAATTAAAAGCATTATCAATAGCATTTAGCAAATATGGTAGTGTTTTGCACTCACATTTTTTACAAACATCTGTAGAGTTCAAGGGCGGAACTTCTCCAATAAGCTTCCAAAGAAGAAGCTTGTCTTCGCCCATCCACTTGCTTCGAGTGCCTTTTTATTTGTTGGATCTTTTTTCACATTAAGCATCATTGTGTGTCCAATTTCTTTGCGCAGTCCTTCAATCGTTTTTGTGTCTACTGGATTTCCAGAAGAATCAGTCACATAGAAGACATTCATTGCTTGCTCCCCTACAGTTGAGACGCCTGCTCTTGTAACTGATAGCCCATTTTCTCGAAGAACTCGTGTTACTTCTGAAAGTAGTCCTACCCGGTCCTTTGCACATAGCTCCAAGCTTAGACCCTGCATCATGTTCAAAATAAAATTTACGTCCTCAAATTTTATCCACAGAAATAATAGGCCAAAAAGCAGGAAATATATGGCAGATTGTCTTTTGGCGATAACAACAGTAGCTTTTCACCCGAGTAAGAACAACAGATTTCAACCAAAAATCTTAACTAATTGAATGAGCAAATATAAAGCAGTGCATCATAAAAAATTGAAGATTAAATTGCAGTGGCCATATGTGAAAAGATAACTGTTGTTTTTACTTAAAAAAAATTTAAAATATGAAAGTCTTGTCTTAGTTAATGAGTTTCCTCTGCAGTTGCATTATTGATTCATAGAAATGGTATAAAAGTTTCATTTCCAATTGTTACCAAAGAATGAAAAATGGAAACGATTTTCAGAAGAAAAGAACAATGGAAATTTGTAAAATTTTCAATTTAGATGCATTCTTTTATATAAGAAATTATTCAATTACAACATGATGGGAAAAATACAGGTTTATATAGAACGACTTTAGCTCACATCGATTATTTTACAAGAAAAGTTGATATATATAGTTTTGAAATCAGCTGTACTTTTCTTTTCTATATGTTCTCAACAGGAAACGTTTTGGAAGTTCCAATCAAACATGTAACTTTCTATCATACGATGATTCAAAATTTAAGAGATTATTGCAATGTAAACATATAATGTTCTAATAAGAATATTCATAAGAAACGCTTGATACTCAAAAAGTACTGGAATCATTTCATTACCTCACTCACTCTGCGTCGAATTGCAGCTTCAAGACACTTGATTACCTTTTCTTTCTCTCCTTCAGTATCTAGAGTGCAACCATCCATGTGACGAATATAATATTCCTACACGTCCAACAAAACGAAAACCAAAAGTTATTACTAATAGCTTAATCATGGAAGGTCCTGTATCGGATTTTTTTTGTGAGAAAATGGTTCTTCCGGCCTATCTCAGATTAAGGCAATATTTTGTACACATCAATTCGTTGGAGAATGAAAAGTGCAGCTACCTGAGAGGCATAGGGGCTGTCGGACAGGATGGTGGCATGAAAAACAACATATTGCATATCTGTGAGGGTGCAGACGATGTCAAACAAAAGCTTCGGCCTATCTTTGCACCTAACAGTGACCACCGAGTACCCTTTCTCCTCACATCGGTCAATCGAGATCTTTGGTTTGAACGACGGAGGAAAATCTGGCTCAGTTGCTGAACAAGTACCTTCATAATCCCTATCTGCGAACAACAACTGGTGAAGTCGTCTATCAACATGGGTTGAACCAATGGAGAAACTTGTATGAGCTAGTTTCTCGTCATTTCCACAACTTTGAAGAATGTTTTTTAGCTGCTCCTCCATAGCAGATAACTGAGAAGGGTCCTCCACAGCACGGCAGGTGGTATTGTCATTAACGTAAAGAACACACGCTATACGCCTGTTATGCGTCCAAACTTCAGCAGCAACAACGTTAACATGAAGATTGGAAAGCACAGCAGAAATCTCGGATAAGAGACCTGGACGGTCCCTGCCTATAAGCTCAATGGCCGTATAATCACCCATAGAGTTCACCCCCACCCTCTTCCCAGGCGAAGTCTTCAATATGTCTGAGGTATGTCCCTTGGGTCCTAAGACCTATTGTTAAGTATTTCAAAATAATATTAAAAATGGAATTTTTTTTTCACTTTTTCTGAGTTGTAAGATTCACAAGCCTCAATTGCGAAGGCAAGATTTTTGCAGTTCATTCAGACTCCAAATGAGTACTCTACAATGGGGAATCAATATCAATGCATAAGCTATCTTTATGGACAATGCATTTATGGGATACCCTTATTTGAAATCGATATTGAGCACTGAGTGAATTGCATTACATTTAGGATGGCCCTCACCGAAATCCATATGTACGATGTAGCATAGCTATCTGGAATATGAAAAGCCATGCCTCAATAAAATTAGTCTGCTCGATTTTACCAAGACAAATTAGAAACAACCAACCCCATGTATTGTTCATATAGTCACAAGACTGGAGCAAAAAATGATACTTCATCGACTATATTATACTTTAGGATCCACAACTATTGCTAGGCAAAGAAAAACATACAGTATAATAAGTAGAAAATGAGCTAGATTTGCCGAAGTTGTTATCTACATTGCTAGATTTCCTTGTATTTGATGCAAAGAACAACAGATGGGAACTATGTTTTTCAGATAAACAGGACTTGAAGCTAGCTGTGAACAAGTTTTGATAATTGTTGTTAAACTCAATACAGATAAATCATACCTTTTCTATATAATCAATAGTTTTGCTGTCTGTAATTTTCTGCCCACGTGGATCAGTCACATGAAACACTGTTGAGAAAGAATTGCAACAAGAGTGTAAGACATTGCCATGCATAAGGCACCTCCAAATGATGTCTCCGTTGAAGACCATTCTCTAACAGCTTAGGCTTTTAGAGAGGTAGTTCAACGCATAGTAAACATAGTATCGTAACTAACAAAGGTTCTTGGCTCCAGTCTCCCCGTCACCCATTTAAATTGTGCGTATGATAGAGCATTGATGCAAAAATGAATCTTGTATGTGAGCATGAAGAAGACAAAAAGTAAATAAGCAAATGCCTTCCCTTACTAGCAGCTTAAGCTTTTAAACAAAATAGTACAACACTATCAGTTTGTTAGTTTTCTTGCATAGGCCTGACCCTTGTAGGATGTGTAAAATCCACTGGAAAAACAGCAGATAAATTAACATGTCTGCTATGCACACTGCACAGCTTTAATTTCATCAATAGAGCAATATAAAGATATATATTAAGGTGATCATTCAGTTAGTTCGAGGGTTATTATAATTATCGTAGTTCATAAACAGAGCATGATAGTTGCTTAGAAACATCCAGCTACATGAATTTTTTTTTAAATCCATTGCTGAAAACTCAAGCCTTGTAGAAAGCACAAGTGTTCCCCTTCCTGAAGCTATATTATCAAGGAAATATTAATGAGAAATAAAGCATGCGTACCATCCATAAACCAACCTCCATCTGAAGATATGTATGCTTTGGTAATTATAAGATCAAGATCCGTAAGGATTTGCACCACCTCCAGTAGTATCCCTGGCTTGTTCATGCTATCAACCTGAGTGTGGCAAAAACTCTATCATTCCACCACAAATATAAATGATTGATGTGTGCATTTATAAATTCTAAAGCCAGCAAAGAATCTGAGTGCAAAAAATAAAGCAAAATGTCAAGTACTGATGTAATTAGGCCCTCAACCTACAACCATGGTACAATCCTAAAGGGCTCTATTTGATGATAATGTTTTTCACTTAAATGAGACAAGTGGACAGAATTGCATTTAATTGAGGAGGAACATTCAACAAACTAAGGAGTACTGGTGGTGTATATGTTCAGCATATGCCAAAATGTTTTCCTCTTAAGTCTTGTGAAAAGGTAGTACATGCTCATTGATATTGAAACAACAAGGTTTACCCAGATTAAACTTGGTGTTTAGAAGTTAAATGTTAGTTCGCATCTATCATGGGCTTAGTTTCATTTCAAATTAACAACTGATTATATCCAGATTTTTAGCAGTAAGTTAGCCTATATTTTAGTTCTATATCATTCATGTAAGGTTTTAGTTCTATAAATTGTACCTGATATGTCTCATTTTTAATATACAGAATATAGTTTCAGTTTTGCATTTTTATTCACAAGGTATCAGAGCCGCCGCCATTCCCCCTGGAATTGGCAGAAGAAAAAAAAAGAAAGAAAGAAAAAAGCCATTCCCCACTAGTTTCACCGTAAATCGAGTCATTTCTCTTCCTTTATTTCCTGTCATTATGGCAACTACCAGTTAGAAGAAAATTCTGCTTCTATCAATTCTCACACTCTTCAAATTACCACTCATCTATTGTATGACCACAATTTTCTATAATGGTCTCAGTCAGTTAAAAAAAAATGAAAAAAAATAAAATAAAAAATTGAAGTGTAAAAGGTTAGTGATATGAATTTGGATTGCAAGATAATGACGATAATGAAATAAATAAAAAAGTAAACACCAAAATTTAAGTGAAAATCCAGTAAGGGAAAAAATCACGGGCAGAGGAAGAGAAATCCACTTTAGTCAATAGCAGTTGTGTTTACAAGATTTTAATGCACTCAATTGAAATCTAAAACTCTCAAAATGTTGTATGAATCTCTCTCTATTATTTTCTGTTATGTTCTGTTATACAAGTCGTGCCATATTTATATACATAAACCCTAGAGAACAAGTTGTAGAAGAACAGAAGTCCAAAATCGCGTCAAAACGAAAACGGACCTGGACCGGATAAGCCTGTCACTCGAGCGACAAATGGGCGAGAGGCGATCGACGGCCCCGTCGCTCTAGTGTCCAGCTAGCGCCAAGCTAGTGAAAATGCCATGACTTTTTCATCCGATCCATAATTTTGATCTTTTCAAGACCACTCCAATTTAGACTCCAATACCCACT
>CAIGRK010217757.1:0-14147 GCA_903798315.1 Fraxinus greggii
TTTTAACCACACATTTTTTAAATTTTTTCTTTCTTAATTTTTAATATACGCACGACTCTAAATTTTTTGATTATTTTTAAACCACACATTCTAAATATAGAGTAAAATCGGATTAAAATTGAAAAATTAATCGTTATTGTTAATTTTTATTAGATGAATGTGATTCAATAACGACTATATTTTCAATTTTAATTGACTTTTAATCTCTAACGAACAAGCACTAAATAACTTTCCAAAATTTATAATTTCTTAAAATGGGAACCAAACAACAAACCAACAATCTTAGCTCAGCCATGGCATCCTCAGCACCGCCTTCCACCGCCGGCGGTCGAAAGCCTCTTGGCTTCATGGCAAACGCGATGAAGAGAAAACAGAACTTCGTACAATTTTTCGCGATGACCGGGATTCTACTACTCAGTGTCCGATCGGTCGGGCAAAAGTATCGCATCCACGATCTTACGGAGGACACGGCAGCATTAAAGGAAGAACAGGATGGTCTCGCATCTCGCATGGATCATATTAAACAAAGCCTCCTTGCGGAAGCCGCTCTCGAGCCTACCGGCGCCTTCGCCGCCAGGCTCCGCCTCCTCTTCAGCGATGGAAGCAACTGATTGAGAGTGTGTGCTAGTTCTCTAAGACGTGAGTTTCTAGATCCTTGGGTTTTTTATTCTAGGTTTCTATTTGCTCAATATTTTGGATTAAGTTGAGTTAATTTAGGGGAATTTTTATGTTTTCGAGTTAGTATGGTGTGAATGTTTTCTTGGGAAAAATTTGAAGTACTTTTTGCAATAACTGCATATCTTGTTAATTTGCGAAAGAAAATGGAGATGAGGTTATGCGAAGATGAAAATCAGGTTATTATGCATCTCGATTGTGAAAATTAGAATTGTGCGAACTGTGATTTATCTTTAAAATGCATTGTTTTATATTTTTGGTTGTATAATTATTTTTTCTTGAGACAATTTTGTTTTGAATTGCACAAATGCTTCTGAATAGTGTTATTTGATCTCTTTATAAATTTACATTGCTGTTTCCTTGATCTTTTAACTCCTGTTGGGTTGTTGCTTCAAAGTGAGCAGAACGAAGTAGACGAAATGTTTCAATAACTAAGCTGTTTAAAAAATACCCGCATTGCTGGAGCATAATTTACTTACAATGTGATTAATGTTCCTTTAAGTTTCAGGCGGCAAGAAAGAGTGAAAATTCCTCTAGATTAACACTAGCAGATTAGTTATGTTGTGAATGAGTCTAAAAACTTTTCTCGCATGTTTGAAATGTGTACTGGATGTATTAACGAAGAAAAAGAAGATAAATTTTTATGAAGATGCAATGTCCAATCCTAACCAATAATTCTTACCAAACATGCCTTTAAGGTAATTGTCTTGGTATCCCTTTGAGTGCAAGCATGCAATTTGTTGGGAAATTGATTTTTTTATTTAAATGTTCGGTCATTTTTGTATTTTATCATCAATTCGGAGCTGTTACTTCGCTTTTGTATGATTTTATGTGATTTTCTTTTGTCAAATGACTGAAAGTTATAAAGCCATGCTCGCATTGTATTTTTTGCACTACGCTTGGATATAGATGAAGAAGCTGGCATGTTATGTCTTCTACACTTTATCTATGAAGTCCCAATGCATTCCATTCCAGTGGCAATACAAGAAACTCATTACGATCTGTTTTGAGCCACAAAATCTTTTTTCTCTTCTATGTATATCCCCAAAATATGGTTATACCTATAGTTAAAATTTCTGCAACTTGAGAAGAAGGACCACATTATCTTTTCTTTGGAAATAATCGAGTTTTTGATATGTTACAAGTTTAGTAATGGAAATATCACTCTTTGATTTCCCTAGGGAAATTATTTTCTGTACATTTCTTCTTGTAAATATAGTGATTATCTACATACTGTTCAAATGAACTTCACACTGGGATATATATTTGAATTTATTGCATGTGTTCATGTGTCCATTTGAGGGAGCAATTTCGCTTTTCCTAATATTCAGATCGTGTTTGAGAAGAGAAGCAAACCAGTTTAGTGGTTTTTACTGCATTGTGACTGAAAAAGGTCTAGTTTGGCAAAGCCACTAGGGAGGTAAAAACTCACTCTAAGAACCGAGAAGATGCCCTAGTAGTTATAATTCAAGCATTAACTTTATCGATTCGGGACGCAACTAGATTTGTTACGTTACCCAGAATGAAAGAAATTTGAAGGTCTTATAACTTGCTTGATTCCAGCATTCAACCTGGTGTTGATAGTGAATTCTAATGTAGCTGAGCAAGCTAGGAATAGTGACCAGACCTGTCGATTTTCCAAAGCTCTTTTGCAAGTCATCATATCTGGCCCATTTTCTCCCTTCTCTTGGATTTCACTTTAGAGCAAGATCTAGGAAATCTTGCAACTGCATCTCTGCTTCATTTTCCCCTTCTCCTGTAATTTTCGGATCCACATAATGTTCACCTGATCCTTCTGAAAACATAGGAACTTTACTACACCTCTTAAAATGATTCGCAGGAACTTTACTCTGATGGAAACAGAGACTACAAAATGAGGATCATTGTTCTGTTTGATGGTGGATCTCTCTCTCTCTCTCTCTCTCTCTCTCTGATCTTCTTATAGTAGGAGATTCCTAATCATTGTGATATTAGCTTTTTAGTTCAAGTCTCTCGTCTTTAGCTTTTACCGATTCCCCAAGATATTATTTGGATGCTTTATATCATGCACCGTGTCCTTATATTGAAGAACCTTCCAGCCGAATTAGGACCATGAGTTGCCTCTTTTCAGTTACTTCCCCTTGCCAACTATCAACTCGCTCGGATTCAGAATTCCCATCTTATTTCTTATACAATCCTCGACTTCCTGGATACGGGGCATATTTTGAAGTATGTAATTTAATTTGTTTGGCCCGTTTAAATTTCTATCTTGAGGCCGCTGCTGTCAAGAGATGAAGTGAAGGTTGTCCTTTTCTAGTCTGCATATTTCCTCGAATCTATGCCAAAGGGTGTTGTGTAGGACCACTTGGTGATCTTTTGATACTTTTTTACTTTTTGTGCATTTTCATCTATGTATAGTCGCAAGATTATCGCATTTTGAACCATTGTTTTTCTAGGTGTATTTTGTTTTTATTGACAACGTGGTACCTATAGTTTGTTTAATCCATAAATCTTACAGGATGGATTATAATTGAATAAAAACAACTTATAATATTTATTAAGCCTTTTTTGTTTAATCAGGTGAATTGAATTATTGTATCTAAAACATTTTCTCATTTCATTTTCAAAATCTAAAAATTACTTGCCTTAATATCGAGTGAGTGTATTTGTAATGGTTCTACCATTCGTGGACGCGATAATCGGAGCTGTGATGGTACTAAATCCTTGAATGAACATCCTACAAAAGAAGGTTAGACCAAATCTCGTATACTACACCAAGAATGGTCAGCATCCTCGATCCGAGATTTCGGAGCTTCTCCTAAATCCTTGGGGGTACGTCCCTGAAGAACTTGGCTCTTAACCCTTGTTTGGTGTGGATTAAAATTCAAGTCAAAATTAATAATTAATTTTGATTAAATATTTCATAAGAGTCACATTTTTTAATAGTACATTTCATTAACTTTTATTAAAATCTATTAAAATATTTTTAGTTTGCACCAGACAAAGACTTGACATGATATTATCAAGCAATTTAATCAAACTAAAATTCAAACGAACAAAGAGATTTCAAGATTGATGATGTTATCGAAGATAAGCCATCAAGATCTCTAATTCCACAAAGTGCATGGTAATACTAGAGGTGCATCTGGTACCTAATTGGTGGGAATCAAAATCTTGATAAAAATCTGAGTCAAAATCAACCATTAAATCTAATCAAATATTTCATAGAATCGACACATTTCCAACCATCTTTTTTTTTTTATCGAAATTTACTAAAAAATTGATTTTTAAGTACACCAAACAGGGGCTTAGTGTACGGTATTGGACTTTATTGGATTATAAACTTCATTGAACGGAACACACACTTTATCGCCTTGGACACCTGAGTCGTATTGGTTGCGGATTAGAGTAAATAGATATAGAGATTTCGCATCATGTCTAATCAAAGAACAAAACCTTCTTTCATAAATCAAAGCCTGCAGATATATAGTCACAAGAGTAATCATAGCAGTAAATAAAATGGTTCGAATTTCTATTTCATTCAAGAAAGTCCGTAGGAGAATAGAGAATGACTGCAATTTAAAAGCATCTTCCATTTATCGGAAAGAATTAACTTAGAAAAAGAAAAATAACCGAATCTTCCATTCTTATTGAATTCAATCATTTGAATCGAGCAGAAATTTTCAACTGTGAAATGTATTTCTCCAAGCCTATACCAAAAGTTTCACACGAGTATATGTTCTTCTAAAATGACTTTTTCTGTTTTCCTTTTAAGTAACGTTAGGTTCAATCAATCCAGGGCGCATCCAACATCTTTGACATGAATCCATATCTGTCTGCAGCTTCATCAATCTAAGAAACAAGTGTTTAGGGTTAATTCCGTGTATAAACAAACGTTAGTAACCCAGGGACAAAAAGAGAGAAAGTCGAGTATTTTTACCATTTTCTGTGTTGGACGTCCAGCACCATGTCCTGCTTTACTTTCTATACGGCCGATAATTGGATTTGTTTGAGGACTTCTCTCCAAACTTGTGCATAGGACATATTGCATGGTCTATGAATGAATGGAAGAGAAATATTATTATCTGGATTAAAAATAGGTGAACCAAACATTGGACACAGCAGAGACATGCCTAATATTAGTAATTTAGTACACGAGGTGATCAACTAAAACGAGGCTATCTTGATTAAATTCCTCTGACAAAGGTGACAAGTCAGTTATGTTCATGAACATATTAGTCACAAAAATTGCAGAGAATCCACAAGGGCACCGTTTGGCCCCAGTAAAGAGTCAACCCCCACAAATCACTCGAGCCCAGACATAATCAAGTCAAACTCAATGTTAATGAAGAACAGAATAAGGCGACGATAAAAACTTAATTTCGATGATTTAATACCCACCGCAAGTAATTTCAGTGAGTGTAATGGCACAACCCGATCATCGTGATCTGCTGTCAATAGCATGGTGGATGGATACTGAGTGGTCTTTTCTGGAGATTCATCCCAAGGTCTCCTGACATTATGCAGGGGCGAGTACCTGAAAAAATTGTTTACGAGGAAAAAAAATGATAATGATGACCAACGTTATTACAATGCATAGAAGAAAATTAGCAGAGGGTATCAGGCAGAACAAATATGCAATGCATAGAAGAAAGTTAGCAGAGGGTATCAGGCAGAACCAAATGTAAGGTAAAAAGATCAATATTACTTCCACAAACCTCCTTAGTATACAGCACAATAAAAATCTTATTTGAGGCAATGCAATGATAAATGAGAGGAGCAATCTCCTTATTTATGATAAACGACAAGCTAGCCAACGTTCACACAGAACTTGGGGTGGGTCGGCTATATTTCTAATTCAAGACCATTACGTTAAAATTCAATACATGTAGCCAGAGCCAGCACCCGATGAGGGGACGCGGCCACGCGTGCTGGCTCTGCCGAGAGCAGGGAGGAAGCTTGAAGCTTGAAGACTTGGAAGGGCAGAACCGCGCAGCATGTAACTTAGAAGATGAAGTTAAAGTGGATTTGGGCCGTTTATGGGCATCTTGCTTTTAAAAAAAAAAAAAAATTAGGCCCCAAATTCCAATACTGTCTTTGTATTATTTAATTGTAACCATTTCTAATTCAATTGCAAAATCAGATTACGAAACCCTATATCACTCCTTGACTCCCTCCCTTCCACAGTCCTGCTGTGCACTCCCTGCCCCTGTGACGGACTTGCTGCCGACTGTCCCCAAGTCACCACCGACGCCGAGCCTCTCCGATCTCCACCACTACCCATTGAATCACCGTTGTGACGTGAGCCTCATTACTTATGATTTATTATGAATGATGAGCCATTGCCCATTGAGCCTCATGTGGACTGTTTGCTACTTGCTAGTGCCTCTCTTCTTATTTTATTTTTTGGTTTATGTTCTTTTAATTCATTTTTTAATTTATCATTTATGAGTTATGATTTATGAATGTTGGGGAATTTGTGAATTTGAGAATATGAAATATGTGATATATGTGGAATTTGATTTGCGATCAATGAAAATCATAGATTGAAGGTTTTTTAATATTATTTAATTAAATATTAATAAACGACCTTACTATTACGGTCGTTGACCGTCAACGACAGCCCTAGCTAACCTCTAGTCTTGGATACGCCACTGCATGTAGTACTATATCCAATGAAATCTTTGGCAACCGAATTGAACCATGATAATTTTTGGTCCCCGTCTCCCATGTCTAACATGTTGTATTGGTATCAAAACACTATTGCGAATTAGATCTCCTCACGTCTAATCAGGACATGCCCCAAACATCTAAATCATCATACTCTTCGTTTATAATTAATTGGTGCCACATCCAATTAAATAAAGAAATTTAACCAGACAAGCATAGGAATCAGAACTCATGCAATACTAACACACATGAAAGATTAGAAGATTCATCTGAAGGATAAAGAAAGCTATCCTTCGTAGGATTTTGACACAAGAAAAAATTAGAACAATTCCAGCAGCATCCTGTGCATTGCCTGGATTAAACGCAATGGACAGATGATTTCGTTGAAAGAAAAAACTCACTTGATTAGCCATTGAAACTCTTCCTCATTCTCAGAACAACCATAGTCAGAAGTCCATGCATGGCCTGGTTTGGAGGACGAGTGTGAAAAACAGTCAGAATAGATTAAACAGAAACAGAGAGAGAGCTCTCCTCAGAAAACTTCCTATCACCTATTGTAAACTTGTGAAACCTTAGCATGTCCATAACACCAACATGAGCGAGAGCACAGCCAAAAAGATCAGGTCTCTGCAAACACGAAATTTTCAAAATTTTCGAATCAAGTAATTGACATAAAAAGTGCAACAGCTAAAAGTAATGAAAAGATGATAACAAAGGTACCTGATTTATACAGGCCCCGATAAGAAGCCCGCCGTTGCTTCCACCTTCAATACACAACTTTTTAGGCTGGGTATAACCAGCAGAGACAAGATATTCAGCAGCTGAGATGAAGTCATCAAAGCAATTTTGCTTTTTTGCGAGGGCACCAGCTTTATGCCATTCTTCTCCATACTCCCCACCACCACGAATGTTTGCAACACATAATATAGTATCTAAATGCCTCGCAAGCATAACACGGCTGACCGTAAAGGAAGGGGTAATATTAATATTGAATCCACCATATCCATATAGTAAAGAAGGATGAGACCCATCCAGGCAAATATCCTTTTTAGCCACTATAAACATCGGTATCAGCGTACCATCTTTACTCGGCACAAAAACCTGGAAAACAAAACCCCAATCAAGGGAGGATAAAGAAAGAAAGGAATAAGAGATAAACAGCTCGTTTCCCTCCAAAAGGTCGAACAAAAACCTGCAACGCATCTTTTTTTTCCCCACAAAGTTCTTAAAAAACCACAAGTGGAATGAAACTGCAAGAATTACCCTTGAATGCATTATTGGCAGGAAATGAAGATATTTGAATATAAACAAAAAATTTATTTACTGAAAGACTTGAATGCATTATTGGCAGGAAAAGAAGTGAACATAAATAAAAGTTTTATTTACTGAAAGTTCACACATCGCTCAGATGTGCGCACATCATGAAATGCATTCTTTTCTCAATAATGTGCATCAAACACTACCATAGAATCCTAAAGCAACCCCATTTACTGAACTTCAAAAGTGAAGCACCAACATTTGTACATAAAATATATTATTGAAATACCCAAGCCAAATGGCCTTCAGAGGATGAGATTATCAATTTATATGTCTCATAAATAGAAAATTCCCATAATAATAATACATTTAAACACTTAAGCAAGTATGCCCACATGTACAAAGTCGTACACTCTCTACTGATTAAACAACTGATGTATTATTGCTCACAAAAAACCTTTATCTATGACATAAGTAATCATATTTCCTTTATCCCAGATTCCTATGCTTCATTCATAAACCACCAGAAGGGAATATCAATTTTATATGCAAAGAGATAAAATGGTAAAAAAGGCAGGAAGTAGTTGAAACCAAATGGCAAGAGCAAAAGAATTTTAGGAATGATGAAATCTTAAACATTATGAATAATAAGAATGCCAACTTATTTACCATTAAAAAAAAGTTCATGAATGAATAAAAAATTAGAATTAAGCATGGACTTGAAGGAATACCACAAATGAGAAGAAAATTGAGAATTTAAACAATGGGCTCCCAAGAAGAATCATCCTACACATTTGCTACTGCTGAAGTGAAAGTATACTACAGATATTCACCTGATTAACTTCAAATTCTGTCCGATCAAAGCCAGGCACAACAGTTTCTCGGAACGTTCTCATATCTGGGATCTCAGTTTCTAGGTTGCACACATATATAATGCCAGGGGTTAGGAAGCTGGTAAAACCAATAAAGATGATACTGTCCTTGCGTCGGGCAGAAATCTCGGATACTGATCCGATACCAATTGGCAAATGATGGAGCAAAGAACCCGTTTTCAAGTCCCTTAGCTGCAAAACATTTTTCACATCGCTCAAATAATTTACCACCATTTTATTGCCACTGACAACAACAGCTGATTCAAGCACGTCCTTTTCAGATCCTTTGAGTACTTCACTCCAAGAATTGGGTTCTTTCAGATCGACTCTTACTAGCTTGTATTTTGGAGCATCCTTATTAGTCCGAAAGGTGAAAACTGTGTCATCATTTGCCACATTCTCGTAACAAGCATCAAAACTATCAACAAGCTTGACAAATGGAAGCAGTTCTTTTTTCCCTTTATAGCCTTCAAGCCCATTAGGGAGCGCTAATATGTCACAGTAATAAAATTTGTTGACAGGATCACAATTTTCAAAAGTATATAGAAGAACATACTGCACATCAGAAGAGAAAGTAATCAATAAATTAAAATCATAAATTGGGTCTCATGCAACTGCTAGATTATAAGAGAGATTAGATCATTTAAGTACAAGGCTAAAATTGTGCTCGTTTAACCACCAAAATAAATGTTTGCAGACACAGTAAGCACTAGTTACTTGCAGATTGACTCCGTTCAAGGATATTGGTGAAAGAGACTGTTTCTATGGAATCACTGTCTCAAGAATCTTGTCGATGCCAGAAATAACCAAGTTCAACTCTTAAATTCTCAACCATGGTTGGATTTGCCTGGTCATGAGTACTTACCATGATTGTCAAGACCTTTCTATTGAACATCAAGATGATTCATTAAGGTAAAATAATTGTTATACTTACAACTTCGTTCTCCTATGATAACAATTTATTTTTCTGATATTCTTTGTTAAAATATGCATCATCTGTTCAATATTTGATTTTTTTATCCATTATAAATTTAAATGTTCTAGTTGTTCCTTTCTATAACAGGTCGTCGATATGCGATCACATTTGGGCAACAATAGTTATCTGTTATTGTCCAGTTACCATCATACTAACAGGCAGTCTTAAATGGATGAAAAGGAAAAGAAAAAGTAAAAATCTATGTAATTGAGTACCATAGTAATAACAACCACTATCAGTGTCAGTGCTCAATTGCTCATGTATAATGCAGTCAGATCAGTACCTTCCCATCCTCTGTCACTGAGGCTGTACGTGTATTTTTAGGGTTGTGTGGATCATTCCAACACAAGATATCTTCAGACTGATCAGTACCCAGGAAATGATAATACAGCTCATGATGTAGATTAGCATTGGTCTCTGTGCCAACATCCAACTTTTCTCCATCTCTGGAAACAAATCATCTAATGTGAACATCATATTTGATCTAAGAACATTAACTCTACAAGAATCCAAATGAATCATCTAAGACCCTCTTTGACAACAATTATTTTCAAACTATTTTTTCTACATACTCATTTTTAATCATACGTTCACACAATAATATATTTTACACGTAAACTTAAAACTTTTCTCGACTTTTTAACCACACATTCTCCTAAAAAATCATTATTCAAAACTCTATTTTTCCCAAATAATGGTTGTCAAACAAGGGCTAAGTTGCATAGGCTACACAACATCATTTCTTCTCTAAAAAGCTTTAAGATGTCGAATGGTGCTTTACTTTTTCATGATAGGTAAATTTTGTGAGAAAATAGTGTGATGTGTGAATTCTTCAAACTAATCAAATATTCCTCCTGCTATTAATTTCAAATTTTAAACAAAAAAAAGTCTTGCAAGTACAATTTACCTTTCTGCAACAATAAAATTAGGATCAGAATTTCTTTAAATTAAACACATAAATCATGTAAATCGAATGTGGATTTTGACTAGATCTGTCACTTACTCAGGGGCAGGGTAACGACTGTAGAAAAAACCTTTGCCATCATGTGTCCAACTAATACTCGAAAACTTGACCTGTAAGCAGAAACATACATCACTCTTACATAAAAAAATAAATAACATGACACTACCCTATACAACATCATATATATAAAATAATTCTGTCGAAGAATCAAAAATAAAAATCCATGATATATCTTCAAATTTGCAATTTTTACCCATGAGACAGTATCTGGCTCAACAATCTTATCTTCTATCCGCATAACTTTTATGGTAACCCAATCGCTTCCGCTCGAACTAACACCATAAGCCAAGTATTTGGCTTCCTCACTAACCGAATACATACTCAGTGCCACTGTTCCATCGTCACTTAGTGTGTTTGGGTCAAGTAAAACCTTTGGTTCTCCATCCAAACTATCCTGTATTGTAACACCATCCCATTAAAACTTCAAATTCAATGCTAAATGTAAATTCAAAGTTTGCCAAACATTAAAAAATAAATAATTAATAATAATTTTTACTAAGGACCTGAATGTAGAGGACTTTTTGCGGTTGCAGACCAGTGTTATGGAAGTAAAAGTACTTGTCACCGGCTCTGAATGGAGCATCATACTTTGGAAAATCATATAGTTCTGTAAGCTTATCACGAAGTTTATCTCTTGTTTCACAGCTTTTGAGAACAGAATCAGTCAATTTCACCTGCTTTTCCACAAACTCCTTTGTCTCCTCAGAATCTGGATCCTCAAGCCTAAACACATGAATCAAAATTCATGAAACCATCACACACTACAATAACAAAAAGACCCAAAAAATTCCTCAATTCCAATCTTAAAGCAATCTTCAGAAAAACAAAAATAGCTTTCACAATACTTTGCCACATGGAATCTACACAAGGAAATAATAATAATAATGTATCGAATCTGAAACTTTTCGTCCAATTTCAATTCCAAGGTACCCATTCCATTCTAACAAATTTAACGTCTCTATTTTTTTCATGCACCAAAATCATCAATAGATTCGCAAGTTTTTCTTCAAATATTTTACCATCGATAAGGGTCGGCAATCAAAGTACCGTGATAATTATCAACAACAGATTCATCACGGCGAGCTGAAGGGTACACCAGTAACTCGTCAACGGCAGATATGGAGCCCATCGAAGAAGACGAAGACAGGTAACGAGAGAGAGCGCCTGAATTGGTTGGCTTTTTCTTGACGTTTTTGAGGTAAGACAATTGTGGCTGCCTCTGTTTGACGAAATGTCTAGTAGAAAAATGGACTGCAGTGAAGTTGTTGAGAAATACTATACCGCGATTGATGCGCTCAATGGTAGTTATGGGTCGACTACATGTTAACATCATTGGTGGGGGAATTGGACTTTGGATTAGAATTGGGTGGAAAATGTTGCCATTTTGTTGGTGTAGCCATGGATTTTGGACTATTTTAGCATTTTTTTTTAAAATACAAACAATCAGAATTAGGGTGAGAAGTGGAGCAAGTCGTTCCACTAGTTAGTTGAGCAATGAGTCACTCGTGTGAGCTCGTCATATTGAACAGTAAAAATATATTGATGAGACAAGTCAAACTTTGTTTGAGCAAGTCTGGGACGAGTCGAGTGCAAGTAAATTGCGATGTAGATGAGCTAAGCGGTTCAACTCACTCTATTTAACACGATCCACTATTAATTTAAATCATTCATTTCATGAAACCCACAATTTTTATCAACTTTTTAATTATTCATTTAACTATATTGTACTCGAAAATATTTTAGGTACCAAATGCTACAAAATTATATTGTCATTTACAATATGCCACTGTGTTGAAAATACTTACAAGAAAGTCGTACAAAATACGCCACGTAACAATATACACTTTCCATGCCAATTTTCTTGAGGTGTCATGTAGGATTAGGAATTTTAGAATCTCGATGAGCTTGTGTTGAACCAAATATGTAATTATAGAGGATGAGATGTATCTATTGTGTAATTCATCTTCTTTTAAAAGAGGGAATCCTTGATTTACTATTCATTTTTGTCACATTAGTTTTCATACTTGACTTCTTTTGAACTGGTTTGTTAATAGTTTCCTTTTCATTTTTGTGTATGTAGTGTTAAAATTAAGAGGAGAAAATTGAAAAAAAAATTCCTACAATTGTTGTGCACCATGCCCCTGGTGTCCGCACAGCGCGGACATCACGATCCGCACTGTACGGAGATTGTTTTTTTGTAGTGTAAAATCGAGAGGAGAAAATTTCTGAGTATGGGAAAAAAACAAAGTTCCCACATTTGTTGACTTTGAATGTCGATACAGCGACCCGGACACCATACTCCGCACTGTACAGAGAATTTTTTATTTTTTTCGTTAAAATTCAGTCACATTAATTTTCACACTTGGCCTCTTTTGAATTGGTTTGTTAATAATTTCATTTTTTGTGTCTGTAGTGTTAAAATTGAGTATATAATATAATAATAACTAAATGGATGAAATATCTTCAATACATATCTTCTGTCAATTCATTCTTCCTCTCAAAGCTTTTGATCTAGCCATCTTTGTTGACTAATTAGTATATATTTTCCTTAGCCGTCCAGGTGTAGTTGATATTTTATAAATATCTTCTCCATGTACCTTTTGTATTGGAGAAGTAAACTAATAAGAGAAAATGAATGTTTGTTAACAATAAAAATTCAAACTTGAATGCATATTAGTTGAATTAATTATGTGGATTAAAACTACGCACAACTCGAAGATTCACTCCGTACAGTGCAGAGTGAGTGCTCCGCACAACGCGGAACGATCCCCGCGAGCCCCACTGCCCTTTTATATCATCATATGCGATTCGATTCACACCCCGCGTTGTGCGGAGTGCCTATTTCAGACATTATTCATCTAAAATATCAGCTAAATATCTCTGACACAGAAAAGCATCTCTTCAGTCTTCACCGTCGATTTGCCTTCAACCTAACTTCTTATAAAAGATGGGATCTTTTCTTATAAATTTTGGAAACCTCCTTTTTCACACCTATCCGGTTTCCTACTGTGCATTAATTGGATGGGCCTAAACGACACCACTTTGGGGAAAAAAAGGCAAAATTGTGAGACTCGACATTTGGTTCACAAAAACGACGAGTCCTTCTTTCGACCAAACCCTAAGGGAAAAGGTGCAATCACACAAATCCAGTCCTTCNTTCAACCTAACTTCTTATAAAAGATGGGATCTTTTCTTATAAATTTTGGAAACCTCCTTTTTCACACCTATCCGGTTTCCTACTGTGCATTAATTGGATGGGCCTAAACGACACCACTTTGGGGAAAAAAAGGCAAAATTGTGAGACTCGACATTTGGTTCACAAAAACGACGAGTCCTTCTTTCGACCAAACCCTAAGGGAAAAGGTGCAATCACACAAATCCAGTCCTTCTTTGTTTTCTTCTCTCCGCAAAGCGCGAACATTAGTCTCCGCGCTGCGCGGGCCTAAAGTTAGTGAAATTTCTTAATTTTAGCTATTCCTATGTAGCTGATTTTGTGGTTTATGTATACATTACAACATGTGTTATATTTGGGGGAAATTCTCAATGGTATGTTTGGGACGACTGCAACTTTTCTGTTTTTCTATAGTCTTACACTTCCCATTTATTCATTTCATTGCTCTCTCTCTCTCTCTCTCTAGAACTTTGTGTATATTGCACATTATTTCTAAGGGTCTCGTGGCTTTTGTTTTAACTT
>CAIGRK010217777.1:0-18380 GCA_903798315.1 Fraxinus greggii
ATAAAGATACATAGTTGCAGTAAGCAGCCACAAAAATCTCAAACACTTACAGGTGTGGGAATGAGAAGATACTGCGGAATAGAAGTAGCGAAGATAGTGGCGGATTTGATACTTTCAATGGATATAAAGATACACAGTATAGATTTTTTGCAGTAAACAACCGCTAAAATCTCAAACACTTACATTTGTGAGAATGAGAAGACGGTGGAGAAGTAGTGAGGTGTGAGAATGAGAAGACGGTGGAGGATGTACTGCGGGAATAGAAGTGGTGAAGATAGTGGCGGAGGTAATGCATAATAGAAATAGCGGAATAAATAAAAGAAGCGTGATTGCTAGATAATAACGGGAAATATTTAAACTACGTCGTTTTGGTTGACGATAGGAGAAGTCGACAGCTGTAAAAAAAAAAACTGCATCTTTTATATTATTAGGATTTTATATTTGTATTTTATGCTTAAAAGTTATTACATAGAAAAATATATAAAAATCTTTAAAAGTTATTCACATTTTGAATATCGCACGACTTTTAAAAACTCTTAATTTAGGCCTTTTTTATCCCTATTTTTTTAAATACATTTTTCTCTCTTTTTCTAATCACACATTTTTTAATAAAATAATATTACACATAAATTCAAAAATTTTCCTAATTTTTTAGAACTTATTTGACAACCATTAATGTAGAAAAAAAAGTTATTTTGAATAATGATTTTTTAGCAGAATGAATGGTTAAAGAATAGGAAAAAAGTTTGTGATATACGTGTTGAATATTTTATTGTATGAATGTGATATTAAAAATGATTATATAACAAACCGTAAAATAAATTAATGGATGTTAAACATGCACTTAACTACACATGCTCCATCAATTTTCTATTCCAAAAACCCTTGTGACTTTAATGAGCTTTAAGAATGTTCATATTGAATACCTCGAAACTATAAAATTCTAAGTCTTTGTTTAATACACCTAGACATTTAAAATCTTTAAAAATTTCAAGAATTTTAATTGAATACGCCCTTTAATTAATTTAGGGTACATCCGATCGTGGGTGAAAATTATTAATTAAATATGTTTGATTGATTTAGTTTTTAACCTATAAAATATTATACTTGTCTATTTTTTTTATTTTTTTTTTGTGAGTAGATGAGAGAAATAAAGAGATAATGAAATACTTGGAAAAAAAAAAACACTTATTTCTTGTTTTTTTAAGGAAATGTGGTCACATAATCAAAAGTTGGAAAACATTTTTTACAGAAAAAATTGTTAATCAAACACCTAAGAATTTGAGTGAAAAATGACATTTTACATATAAAATAAAGCCAACCGAACACATTTTTAGAGTAATCAAATCGTTTTTTACTTGGGCCGGTAATTATATTAATTTTCAGTTTCTACTTTTGTAGTACTTCAATTGGGCAAAAGAATCGGAACAATTAGAGTCAAGCCAGAATCGATTCAATGTTGAGCACGTTTTCAATTGATTTTGGTTCTTAAGAGCCTTGAACTGAGAATTCAAACCATTAGAATCATTTCTAAATTTTTATTTTAAAAAAAAAACATTTCCTCATAATTCATTGAACAAAGTTTTGAAAAAAAATCATTAAACTTGACTCTTTTCTTTTGAAAAAAGGTTTGACCCTGGTTCGATTTCAATACTATAAAGAATAGTATTATTTAGCACTAATGACGTTTAAAATCAATCTAAGTGACTGCATTTATAACATTAAATTATAATTTCAATTAAATACAAGAGTTTATAACATATTTATTAGATCCTACCATAGGTTGACACTTCAAATGGTGTTTAATATGTGTAGTGCTAGATAACATTATTATGGAAATAAATGATTTTATTACAAAAGAATTATTACTTTTCGGATTTTCGATTCCACCAAACCGAATCACATCCGGACCTAATTTCAATTTAAAATCTTGCATCATCCATACGGATAACAAAAAAATTCGTTCAACACGATATTCGTGGTTCCGTCCTTGAATGGGACGAGGATTATCCTCCTAATTGTGTAAACGGGGCAAGGACGGGACATGAGTCATTCCCTCGAAACGAGTAAAGGACGAGTATGGAAAATATAGTCCCCGACTCGTTTAAAATTAATTTTAAATTTAAGTTTTTTATGAAATAAAAATAAAAGATTTATCATCATTTCTAAAGAGAACATAAATTGTTCTTAATAAATTAGAAAAAAATAATAATATTTACTAACTGAAAATATAAAAAAAAATGAAAAAAATAAATGGAGACCCCACCCCACAACCAACCCACCTTACGCTTTAATCAATATAAAAATGGTGTAAGACGACAATAATATCTGACGGGACGATAACAATCGACTCCGTTGCATACTCATGCCCGCCATTTTTGGCCGACCCACAGGTCAAAGTCAAACCCACTTTCCTCTAAAACCTGCATATAAATTTCAACCCTTCGGATATTCCACCTTAACACTGCATTTCCCCTTTCTCGTTTCTTTCTTTTCCTTTTTTGTAGTTATTCTCAGATTTCCCCAGAAAAAGCAAAAAAAAAAAAAAAAAATTTGAAGACAGGTGATTATTTGTTTCCTCTCGATTCTTTCGTTTCAGGTTTGTTGGATTTTATTTTTTGGTAGTTTTTCTTGTTGAATTTTCCCCCCTGTTTTGCGTTTTTTCTTGTTGATCTCCGATCTTTGTTAAGCTTTGGATATTTGTCACCGATATGTAATGTTTGATATTCTTTTATTTTTTGAGATTTTTGTTGTCAAGAATTAATGTTTTGCTAGGAATCTCGGACTTCCTACAATGACTTTGATGACATATTTTGTGTCTGTTTGTGTTTGAATCATACTGAATTTCTGATTTAACTATTTGATGTTTATGATCTTGTACTGTTTTTTTATATAACTTCTGTTGAATTGCGTGTCAATTTACATACTTGCTTTTACCTGTTAGTGTCTGAATACTGCATATTTAAATTGGAGATGAATTTAGAGGTTTGGAAGTTTAAATTGATTAATCAACAGCCCAAATTTACTTGCTTGCTTGTACCTGATAGTGTCCGAATATCTGCATATTTAAATTGGAGATTAATTTAGAGTTTTGAAAGTTTAAATTGATTTATCAACAGCCCAAATAAATGTTTCTACTGATTTAACATCCATAGATTCTGGTGATGTTTATTATGTACATTCAAATGCCACCTCTGCTATCAATTAAGTAGTTAGTTGATTGTGCCTAATTAAGATTTGATTATTTAAGAATATTTCATGGCCGGCCGATTAACTTTTTTGATTATTTGTTGCAGGGTATAAACTATAGATTTTTGAGTTTTAGAGATGTTAGAGCAGTTACTGATATTTACTAGAGGCAGTTTGATCCTCTGGACATGCAAAGAGCTTCAAAATGCTTTTAGAGGTTCGCCCATTGACACGCTGATCAGGTCCTGCCTTTTGGAGGAACGATCTGGTGCAGCATCATACAATTATGATGCACCCGGTGCTTCTTACACTCTTAAATGGACATTTCACAATGAATTTGGACTTGTATTTGTTGCCGTATATCAGCGGATTCTCCACCTCTTGTATGTGGATGACTTGCTTGCAATGGTTAAGCGAGAGTTCTCTGAAATTTATGATCCAAAACGGACTTCCTACAATGACTTTGATGACACATTTCAGCAGCTTAAGAAAGAAGCGGAGGCTCGTGCAGAAGAAATGAAGAAATCAAAACAGGATGGCAAGCCTTTGAATAACAATCTTGTTAAGAAGCAAGGACAGGTGATAAAAGGCGGTATGGATGGAAGCAATAAAAAAAATAGTGGAGGTGAATCTGAAAATGGTGGTGGAGATGGTGACAAACTGAAAGGTCCCTTGTTGGAAAATGGAAATTTTAACAAAAAACTTGTTATAAATGGGGAATTGCCCAGAATGGTTAATGCTAATTGTAAAGAGAATGGAAGTTCCAATGTTGGGGCTTTTGATGTAAGTAAGCTACAGAAGATTAGGGGTAAAGGTGGAAAGAAAACTGATACTACTGTCAACAAAGGTTCCAAGGTAGAACCCAAGAAAAAGGTAGTGAAAAAGAATAGAGTTTGGGATGATTCACCGATAGAGCCAAAACTGGACTTCACTGATCCAGTAAGTGAGAATGGGGAAGAGAATATAGCAATTGTAGCAGCGGATCAGGGTGAGAGTATGATGGACAAAGAGGAGATTATAAGCAGTGAAAGTGAATCAGAGGAGGAGGACATAGGGAAGAGAGGTAAGGTTGAGAAAAAGAAGAAAGGCTGGTTCTCATCCATGTTCCAGAGGTAAATTTGCATCTCTCACAGCCAAGTAGAGGAGAAAATTCTTGTTCTCCTACTTAATATATAGTAAGAAAACTTATGCATGCATTTATTCAATTATTTTTGTAGTGGTTGAAATGAAGGTGTGTTTTGTCATCATGCTCTTTATTCTTTAAGTTAGTATTTTTGTTGTGCACTTGTCTATGCTTGTTTAGCTACTTTGCTATTCAGAGACTGGAATGCCAAAATCTGTATGCATGGTTGTGTTTTTTCTTCAGAAATATTGATTGCTGTTTACATGTAATCCAAGCTTTGCACCACCACGTCCCATTGAAAAAAATAAAAAATAAAAGAAACTTCCCTGCCCATGCTGGTAAAAAAATAAAAAAATAAAAAATCATAATGATTTAACGAAATAAAAAGTAGAGAAATTAATGAACAGGATTCTGCATTAAGAAGAACTTCTGCTTCACTGAAAGGAGTTATAGCTCCAAATTTTATACTTTGTCGGATTTAATCTGATCTTTTGGGAGACATTATGTAGAATGTTTTAGTAGTTGTTTAAATATTTCAACCTGAATCTGAATGTGAATTTTGCATTTCAAATAATTGGCCTTTGAAGATGTAAAAAATGCATGTATTTTGCCGATAGCCAGTTATAGACACGTGAACATTTAGTGGCTTACGAATTTTTTTCCCCCTCTTATCTTTTGTAGTATCTTGGTTTTTGTTTGACTTTTCCTTTGTGCTAGAAATGTGATTCACATTTAAGATGGAGTCCTTTTGGGTTTTGACTAAAATTGGACCAATGATGAGTGGTTTAGTTTCGTATCAACTATTTCACTATAGCTGCGTCAGATAGTTATCTCATGCCATGAGAAGAGCTAGAAGAGATACATAGGATTTACTCTTCAATTGTATTTGAGGGTCATTTGCGTAGGATTTACACTTTGATCTTGCTATTTATACATCAAGATTTACATAATGGATTACATAATACCACATGACACTTTACCATTTGCCAGTTTAAAACACAAATCAACTTTTTCATTCAATATTTTCCCTCCACATCATATTTTGTAATCCATTATGTACATTTTTTATGTACAAATAGCAAATGCCTTTACACTTCCTATCACCGCTTAATTAACCCTTTTTTTCTCTATAACGTCAATTTTCGATCTATCCAATAGGGATGTTAAACTATGGTGTTCAATTGAAGTGGTGCGCATACAACTTATTATTTGATTTAATTCTTGTGAACTCAGTATTGCGGGAAAGGCAAATTTGGAGAAAGCTGATCTAGAACCTGCGCTGAAGGCACTCAAGGACAGGCTTATGACTAAGAATGTGGTATGTCAACTTAGCATACTGTGTATAATTGCATATTTAATTAATTTTTCACCTTACTTCATCAGAGCATGGTCGTTGCTAGAATGCTTATATGCTGTTTCTTGTTCGTTTCCCCCGTGCGTTTGCAGAAAAGAATTAAAAGTAGGGGTAAAGGGGAGAATATCATTGTTTTAATTTGTCTGTGAGTTTCCATTGCTTCTGTTAGTAACACTTATTGGATTGTATATGTCTAAGACTTATCCTTTTATCGCTTAAACAGGCAGAGGAAATAGCTGAAAAACTTTGTGAATCAGTCGCAGCAAGTCTTGAGGGAAAAAAACTGGCCTCTTTTACTAGAATTTCTTCGACGGTGCAGGTACAAAAGCATGTCTGACTGATTTCTTTTTGAGTAGAAATCAAAGCAAAAGCAAAAGCAAAGCGAAATCCAAAATTACAACTCACTGTATCCAGAGAGAGACATTTTTATTGTTACCCTTCCACCAAATCCAATTGCCTTTTTTCTTTTCATTCATAAATCATAACTATGTCTCATTGCATGTAATGATGTGATGGCTTAAATTGATGCTACCAGGCAGCAATGGAAGAAGCTCTTGTTCGCATATTAACCCCCAGGCGGTCCATTGACATTTTAAGGGATGTTCATGCTGCACAGGAACAAGGAAAACCATATGTTGTGGTTTTTGTAGGAGTAAATGGAGTTGGGAAATCTACAAATCTTGCTAAGGTAGTGTGCTGTAAATGTAAGGAAAAACACACTCGATGCCCGTGGACATGCCCCTTTTGTCTAATGGCCTTTTGTTACTCTGCAGGTTGCTTACTGGCTTCAGCAGCATAAGATAAAAGTCACGATGGCTGCTTGTGATACATTCCGATCCGGGGCTGTTGAGCAGCTGCGTACTCATGCACGTAGACTCCNAAAACCATATGTTGTGGTTTTTGTAGGAGTAAATGGAGTTGGGAAATCTACAAATCTTGCTAAGGTAGCGTGCTGTAAATGTAAGGAAAAACACACTCGATGCCCGTGGACATGCCCCTTTTGTCTAATGGCCTTTTGTTACTCTGCAGGTTGCTTACTGGCTTCAGCAGCATAAGATAAAAGTCACGATGGCTGCTTGTGATACATTCCGATCCGGGGCTGTTGAGCAGCTGCGTACTCATGCACGTAGACTCCAGGTTGATTATGAAGTCATAGTTTTTTGTTGATGTAAAGTAGTTGTTTCACTGAAGTAACAATGACTAACTTGTAATGGTAAATCATTTGGAACTATCTGTCTTATCAGATTCCAATATTTGAGAAGGGTTATGAGAAGGATCCTGCCATTGTGGCAAAGGAAGCAATTCAGGAAGCCAGTCGAAATGGTTCAGATGTTGTTCTTGTTGATACAGCTGGTCGAATGCAGGTATGTCTTAGAGTTTTCACATGCTGCTTGTTGACGAAGTGTAATGTTCTCGAAACTTGCTTACCTAAAGACACAGTCAAAATTAAAACCTTATTCAGTGAGATTTATATTGGATGATCAGTGGGGTTTTATGGCCAATATCCCCTGTATGGAATTATATTATTTTGCTATACATTTCTACTTAGCAGTTGCATTTATTTTCTATTGTATTGTTCAGGATAATGAACCACTAATGCGAGCTCTGTCGAAGCTTATCTACGTTAACAGTCCAGATCTTATCTTGTTTGTTGGCGAGGCACTTGTGGGCAATGATGCTGTAGATCAGCTGTCAAAGTTTAATCAGGTTTGCTGGATTTTTGATTCTTCTTTTATTCACTTTTCAATATACAGCCCCCTGCATGTTATAAGCAGTTTTTCTTCGTTTCATTACAGAAATTAGCCGACCTGTCACCCTCACCCAACCCCAGATTGATTGATGGGATCCTGCTTACCAAGTTCGATACAACTGATGATAAGGTATGGTCCTTCCTCTCATTCATTTTCTTTTTCTCGTTCAAATAGAAGCTCCCGAGGGATCTCATTTTATTTATTTTGAGATTAACTTATTTCTAAATAACTTATTTCTAATTCTGTCCACTGAAAGAATTATTTAAAAAATTTTGAGAGTAAAAAGCTTCTTTTGGGCATGTTTGGATAATTTCTACTAGTGTTTCTTCTTGTTAGAAGAGTTTTTAGAAGAAGTTGTATCAGAGTGGCTTCATCACGAAGCTCTTCTACAAAGACTAGAAGTAAAAGTAGCAGCCTTGGCAAATTGGCACTTATAAGCTAACTTTTTAAGCTTGGCCAAACATACTGTGCATATTAAGTAATTTATGATTTCAACAGTATTTTATCATGCATTTTAGTATCTTTATCACATTATCGGTCGATGGTGGCTTAGGTTGGAGCTGCATTGTCGATGGTATACATTTCTGGGGCACCGGTCATGTTCGTTGGGTGTGGACAGTCCTACACTGATTTGAAGAAGCTCAATGTGAAGTCCATCGTCAAGACGCTCCTCAAATGAAGATAGTTTATGGTCTTCTCTTCTCCTTCCATTCCGAAAGTAAAGATGCTTTATCGTCTCTATTGTTTTACATTTGCTATTTCTCGACTCTGTCGTGAACTATGAAATGTGTTTGTTCTTGTAATCTCACTGTTTTGGCAATTATGGTGAATTATTCCATTATTTATGATTTTTCATTAAGGTTTTATTTCCAATATTCATGTCAAGATTGAACCACATACAATATATATAACTTGAGAAAATATGAAATATTTTTTATAAATATATAATAAAATTATTAAGCCACTTTTTGGTAGAAATTAAAATCAAAATTTTAGTAGATTTTGATAAAATATGTTGAAATGTGTGGTTAAAAACTTGTGAGTCTTATAAAATATGTGGTTAAAATTAATTGTTAATTTTGATTTGAAATTTTAATTGAATTTTAATCCAAATGAAACCGGAGATAATTATGATTTTCAAGTAATGATAAACAAAAATGAAAACAATTCATTCATAAAAATTTAGTTACTGATAAACAATTTATTGTCATTTTGTCCATGTTTGATAGTCATTATCCAAAATCACTATTTTTTATATACTCATTTTCAATCACACGATAAAATATTTAGCATCATAAATTCAAAAATATAGGGCATATTTCTTTTACCATTTTCAAGCTATTTTCTATTTTCGATTTTTCAAAACAGTGTAAAAACGCTCTCTTTCCTATTTTCGAAAACGCATTTTTGAAAATAAGTTAAAAATTTACAAAGAAAACTTAAAACGACAATTTGTCATTTTGGGTGTGTTCAATTATAATCAAGCCAAAATTTTCAGAACGCGTTTTAAGTATGTTCAAAATAATTTTGTAAAATGTCAAAAAGAATGCATTTTCAACAATTTCAAAATGGACACTCAAAATACAAATCCAAAATGAATTCAAAACTCAAAATATAAAACTGAAATACAAAGAGAACGTCGACTTTATTCGAAAACGTTGTTTTTGGATTTTAAATGCCATCAAACAGCGGCTTCATTTAGGGCTTGTTCGATTGTGATTAAAATTCAATTAAAATTAAAAATATAGTCGTTATTGGGTCTCACCCGTCTAATAAAAGTCAATAATAACAGTTAATTTTTCAATTTTAATCCGATTTTATCTATCGAACACGCCCTTAGACAAAATTTTCAAAATAGCCCTCTCGTAATGGCCAAGACAGTTTTGCCAAATGTATAACTTTTATGTTAAAAAAAATAAAATAACGTTTAATACGTAAAATTCCTCTTTTTTGACGTAAAGTATCGTTTTGTGTATGTATTAACTCAAGAAAGCAGAATGGTTTGATAAATCCAAATTTCGTTCTTATCTGATTTCCGCGTCGAAACTCGAATGGCAATGCAAGTGTCTCTTCAATTCAAATTCAGCCATTTCAATTTCAATCCTTCTTCTTCACTTCACAATCCCTGTAAGTCTTTCTGCATACACACATGTACCAGTGTGGGTTCATCACGTTTGAAGATATAAGATTCTGTGTATAGATCTAGATATGTATGTAGTTTCTATGGGACGCTTTTTCTTGTTTATAACTGTTTAGTACGCATTGATTTTGCAGGCGAAATGGATCCGAAGTGTCTCTTTGCACCTTCTTTTCCTCAAGTAATTTCTTGATTACTCTATTTCCTTTTTCTTTTTTTTTTCCCCACTTGGGTATGTAAGTTTTGCTTGATTTTATTGAGGTTTTATGTTAATTTTAAATAAAATAATTTCTGTGTGATTATATGTTTAGATATGAATGACTTGAATTATTCCGAGTGCAACCTGCTACTGTTTTACCATTGAAGAAATAAATGATCGATTCTTTGTGTGTAGTGAGGTGTATGTTTGATAAGAACAGAAATACAGCAGTTTTGTCTTCGAATGAACTCTATCTTGGTTTGAAATCCTGACAATATGAGTTCAATGGAGCTCACGCTTCAATAATTGTTAACTAAGAACTATGAGTTTTCGCTGGGGAGAACAAAATATAACATACCCTCCTGGTTGATAATCTACCGAAATCATCTGAAGAAGACACTTGAACCTTGATTCATTTTTCCAGAAAATGAAAAAGGAATTGGGAATTACTCTTTTAATTTGTATATTCAGGTACCTTGGCATTTGATAAGAGAAAAATGTAACCAGGATTTTGGCTGAAACGAATCCTTGTGTGTGTCAGGATTTAAGTCCAATCTCATTTACGAGAGCAATAAGCAAAACATATTACAATACACAAAGTGCACGCTAATTTTTAGTGGTTCACCCTAAATGAAGAAGTAATATGCAAAGAATTTCACGAATCTCGTCCCAAATACAGCCTCTAACCCTAAAACTCTTTATATATGATAGGAATATTAGATTGACCTTATACATTTATGGACTACCCAATAGGTTGATGTGTGATGGAGGGGATAGGTGAACTGGATTACTATGCACCTCAGAATAATACAATACAGTAACCATGAGACTTGTAGTATCCTCACTAAATTAATCTGGAAAATCTAGTTTTACTTGTACGTGCCGGTCTTGGGTTTGGATTCTAAAATAAGATGGTGTATTTAATCTCGTGTAGACACGCAAAACAGGTAGACTGAAACTCACATGTACAACTAGACATGTTGTTCTCTTTGCCCACATGTGAAGAAAAGAAAAATATTAGTTGAGTGTAATAATTCAAAGATACAAATCTAGGTTCATGTCATTCTCATTTCTCTATCTATGTATTTTCCCACTGTAGAAAAGGGACAATGAAAGAGAAAATTAATTATCTCAAAAAATGGAAAGATATTAACAGGATGCAGCAGTACAATTTAATTGGGGATTGTTATGGGCAATTGGGCATTATGCTAATCTCACACAGTTAACACATAAATCCATATTGTGTGGTGCAAATTTGCATTGACGCTTGCCCCCTGTTGGGGTTTGAAACTTGTGTTATCTGGAGTATGACCTAAAAAAAGATTTCCTGTAGTATACTGAAAAGGTACCTCACAGATGGAGGGAAAGATGAATTATTAGCATGATTGGGTAAGCTTAAAAGGTGGCTTTCTATAAAGTACATCTCTACATACTTTTTGGAAAACCACCTTTTAAGCTACTTTTGAGCTTACCAATCATGTTCTTATGTTTAACAGGGAAGAGGAGCAATTTGCACTTCTGCGTACCTCTGGGAAATAGAAGTTTTGATTGAGTAGAAGTCCTTTTAGTATTCTATGACGCAGAAGGTTGTAGTATTGACTTGCACTGAGCTTTTGTTCACTAGTGTTTATTAAATTATTTGATATCATGGCTGTCTTTCATTCTGTATCGATTTGTATAATGAATGATATGGAAAGTTGAAGTAGAAGCAGCTTTATATGGTAAATTTAGCCTCATGTAAAGTAATTATGGCTCCTTTGTTACCAATTCTAGAACAATCTGTCTAGTGCTAGTTGCTACTGATGTTAATTCGAAGAACCTATAAACTTTCCCAAACGGAGGCTGACAAATATAATCTGTTTATTTTATGCATATATGTGCACACTTTGTGCAATCAAACAACAAACGAGCACTATTTCCGATACCGATCCTGGTTCAATCCTTATTATGATAATGGAACTGCTAAGTAGCTTGACTCTCTTCTGTAGTATTCTAGTCTTGTTTAGATAAAACCTTTCTTGGTAGTTCTGTTTGATTCATTACTATTTCAGTTTTACAGTTGCCTGCTTGTCATGGGATTCAGGTATGCTGTTTTCCTCTTAAACAACCAGCTGACAGATATTCCAAAACTCGTAAGTCAGTTATTGCATTTTATCTTTACTGCAAAACTTCTGAAAACTTGTCGTGTGGCCTTACAATATAATATTTTGTCAGATATTATGTGGGTTGTGGCTCACATCTTTTGAATCCAATTCAATGCTCCGTATATTGTGTCTCTATAAAGCTCGAATTTCTGCTTCAAAAAGAACTATTTGAATAAGTGTTCTTTCTCTTATGGATGTGTTTTGTAATTCATTTTTGCTTTCTCCCTTCTTTCTGTTTGTAGCTATCCCATTGTTTTGTCTTCTCTACACATGCAAAGTCATTACTAAAACGATACAATATGGCCTTCATTACTTACTTCATTCAACAACTATTCTAGTCTGGCAATGATGATCCCGTAGAATATTTTGCTCATTGGCATTTGATTTTCATTATTTCTCAATTGGTTTCTCTTCATTAAAGTCCACCGAAGCATTTGTGGAATTAAATATGTTGCTATGTTTGTATCTTTAACAAGGTGGCTTCTGCTTCTCATTGGATGATAGTTTTTCAATTCTGCTTGTGAACTATTGATGTTTGGCTTGGAAAAGAAGAGCAATGAGAAAACCAAACAAATTTTAAGTGGCACAATATGACAGGGAGCATGTTTGGCTAAGCTTATATTATAAGGTCAAACATACTTATTATCCAATCACTTCGTAGGACCCACAACTTACTATTCACTTATTATGCACACATTCTGTAGGACACCAGCTTAAAGGCACTACTAAACAAGTATAAGGACATGTTGATTGTTCTTTTCCAGCCCCTTCATTCTTGTAATGTTAGTCATTAGTGCATCACTGCTTCCTCTCTGTTGGAGGCTATAGAGTATGTGCCTAGACAACTTAATGATACTTTGATTTCAGTTATCAACAAGATGTTTTGGTTCAGCCTAATAATAAATAAGAACATAGAACATTCAGCTTATATCCTGATCATTCTTCTGTAGCTTTTCTACTAACCCTAAGATACACTATTTCTTTAGGAAAAAGTTTTAATTAGAAAGCGTTGTCAGTATCTCAACAAATTATTTTCTAAAATACTGTGACATTCTTATAACTCATTCACTTTGGATATGCATTCTGAAATGCAGTACACAATGTCAATTCTTTCATAACAGGACATTGGGACCTGGGAGAGATTGTTACTTTATGGGTCTAATGTCATAATTAGCAAAAAATGGTTGTTTTGAGGCTAGGATACCTCTCAACGATGTCACACAAGCCATTACAATGTTGTAGTGAAAATCGAAGGTTTCAATGTGTATCCATCTCTATCCTTTCTTATGCCATATAAAATCTCAAAAGCAGAAGCCAATTATTCCAGGAAATTTATATATATTCTCTTTTATGTTGCATCTTTTTATCCGTCACTCTAGAAGATCGTCAACTTTTGTTATTCTCTTGCATTCATTTTATGCATACATATGTTCATGATTGAACAAGAATCACACCATATGCCTTACAAATGGCAGATGATTTTAACAGATGCGTCACTCTGGAATATTTCAAATGCACTTTTTCTTTTTAGAAAAGTAGAATTAGACTATGTAGACATAGATTGGAAATTTTTTCAGATCTGCAAGCTTGATCATTTGGGACAAATATATCTTTATCTGCCATTCCAATTGCGAATTCACAAGATGAACTCTTGATCAGAAGTTTAATGTGTGTAGACATCATATCACCTGAAACTACCTTCTTATAAACTTTTCAAAATTTCAGTAATGAAGGGTGTGCAGTTATGTGCATTGTTTAACCAGGGAACTGCATATGTCTGAAACATTTCTGGTTCACATTTCTCTTTGTCACGACAGTCATTCTTTAAAGTCGCATAATGAAGGGCTTCTAGAACTCTCCCAAGGACAATAGCGTGTCGTTCAATCCATGCCTTACACTTCTATGTTTCTTGTCAATTTATAAAACTATGTAAACAAGTGAACTCCCATTCTTCGTGCCAAAAAGAAAGTAAAAGATACATAACCTCATTTCTTTGATATCCATGTGCGAGTTTTCAATACTATGTTTTCTCTCTCTTTAAAAAATAAATTAGCTCATTTTGTTAATTATTCTGTAATTTTCTTATTTAGTCACTTTTCAAGCTGCAATTTCTAATGAATCTAAACTTAAAAGAAGCTTCGGTATTTTGTTTATAATGCTCTTTTTGTCTTGTGTGGATGTTCTTTCAGATAGAATCATGTGTACTTCAAGAAGACATGCATGTTCAACTCGGAGCTCTTTTTACCTTAAAAAGAATTTTACTCAAGTCTATAGAGATTTCAATTTTTATAGACGGGAAAAATTATCAAGACATGTTGTAAGATCTGAACATGCTGGTGCTGGGTCTGCTGGTGCTTCCTCCCATCCATTATCAGGTGTGCAAGAAGAAGTCTTCAGTTAATTATAGTTTTTATGATTTAACACACTCTTCTTTAACTCTTGAATGCAGAAATTCAGTTGGGCTCCAAAATACGAGGAATATGCTTTTATGCTGTAACTGCTTTTACTGCCATATTTCTATTTGTGCTGATGCTTGTTGAACATCCTTTTGTGCTGTTATTTGATCGATATCGTAGAAAAGCTCATTACCTAGTTGCCAAAATCTGGGCATCTCTGACTGTTGCTCCTTTTATCAAGATTGAGTTTGAGGGATTGAAGTATTTACCTCCACCAAATACCCCTGCGGTGTATGTATCGAACCATCAAAGCTTTTTAGACATATATACTCTTCTCACTCTTGGCAGAAGCTTCAAATTCATTAGCAAGACTGCAATTTTCCTTTTTCCGATTATCGGGTGGGCAATGTTTCTGATGGGTGTCATTCCTTTGAAGCGCATGGACAGCAGGAGCCAGTTGGTATTTGTTTCTTCTTTGTATCATTTTTCTGTGCTTCAAGGATCTTCTGCCTTTTGAGTTTGCTTGATCTGATTACAATGCATTACTGATATTAATAGGTTTCCCTTTATCCTCTTAAAATATGTACTTGTCTTTGCAACTCCGGTTTCTGATTGGTAGAATAATGAATGTAGGAGTGTCTTAAGCAATGTATAGCTCTTGTCAAAAAGGGAGCATCAGTTTTCTTCTTCCCAGAGGGGACTCGCAGTAAAGATGGCAAGCTAGGTGCTTTTAAAGTAAGTTCAACTTCCTATGTCTTGTTTATAGTCTCGGCTTATTTCTCGAAAAGAAGGCATTGACTAATATTTGTTACGAAAGAAAATTTTTGCTGGATTTTCTCAATGCATTACCTCCTCTATGATGGGAATTTGAAATTCTGGAGAATGGTAAATAAGTAAAAAATGTTCAAGAATTGAGTGTTATTATGCTGAATTCAGTGGTCTCTTACACACTGTCCATTTATGTTTAGTAGGAACATGTAAATCAAGCGTATGGTGATCTTGTTAATGATATTCAGACAAGTTCAAGTTCTTTATGATTTAGTTCTCTTGACAATTTAAGTTTGTGAGAATTGGAAATTTTGATATTTCCATTCTTGTGAAAAAAAGGGACCTAAAAACAGTAAATTATGGTACACTAATCTTTAGTTTTTACAATGGCAGATAAATTTCAACTTGAGAACGATCTATATGGTAGTTCTTGCCTATGGAAATTGAAATATAAAATCACAGAAATGAAAAATCACTACATTATTTGTTTTGCCTCACATGAATTTGCCATTCTTGAAAATACATACAGCTGTCCAAGCCTTATTTCGTGAATTCTGTCTTTTAATCTTAACTATTGATATTCTTTGCCATTAATTGAAGTGGTTTTGCTATTAAGTAATCATGCTTTTCTGTGTCTGATGAATTGTAGAAAGGTGCTTTCAGTGTTGCTGCGAAAACTGGAGTACCAGTTGTTCCAATCACTCTTATTGGGACAGGTAAAATTATGCCTGCTGGAATGGAGAGCCAATTGAATCCGGGAACAGTGAAAGTTGTCATTCATCAGCCAATAGGAGGAGATAGTCCAGATGCACTATGCAGTCAGGCTAGAGACATAATTGCAGATGGGCTTTTTCGTCAAGGTTAAGAGATTCGCTGCTGTAAATTTGTCAATATCAGAATCTTTGTGAGGATTGTAGGAATACAAGCTGAAAGGTAAAATTTTGCTGTTCTATTATTCTCTTGTTGCCCTAGAGTTTCTCTGAGTTGGAAACTAGTGGAAAGTAAGCTATATGTTTTTCAATTTTTTTTAGTTCCATAAGCTGGTTTGTTTATTTCATTCAATTTTTTTTAGCTTATTTGTTATCTTTTTCCTTCTGATTAGCATTTAATTACCATTGACCGACTTTCTTTGGCACTGCCCTTTCACGCCTTATCTTGTGACTTTTCATGGATTTAAAGTAAACCATGCACTATATTATAACATTTACTCCATCCGTTACATAAAGATAGTCTCATTTTCCTTTTTCGTCTGTTCTAAATTATAGTCTTGCTTCTTAATATACTAGTTTCCTAATATGCCCATATTTAATGTACTTTGTTATCACAAATATAAACCACTCCATTATTCAATCGTGGTTGGAACAATAAATTAAAAACCAAAAGAATATTTCATTGTCTATGACATTTATTCATTTGTATTTGTATTGGATGAGTTTAGAATGTTAAGTATCTTGATTTTTGCATTAAACAATGACTAGTTCCAAAAATAATTTAATTACCATGAGTATTGATTACATTAATATAGGGGTATAATAGGAAAAATGATAGTAAAATTTATTATTTCAACTATATTAACTAAATTTTCTTTATCTATGTAATAAAAAAAAAAAAAGGATTCTCTTTATGGAATGGAGGGAGTACAACAGAAGCATTAAAGGCAATATATGTAGCATATTAACAATATTCATGATGCTACTTTCACGATTGATAAGAAAGTGGGATTTTCTCGTGTCGATTTTGTTACCTACACGCATATGGGCAATGCACCAATAGTTTTATGTAATATTGTAGTGAAATCAATGTTTTAGCCAGAATTTTGTGGATTATTTCTTACCATGTCATTATATGAAGCATCTTTATCATTCTTAGTAGTTACTTTTTGTTATAGTCTAGTAATTGAAACAAAGCTTGGAGGGATTTGTTTTTCTTGTTAATCAAACAAATTGTATTTCACAGCTGCCCCTTCATATTCTCAGTTACTGCTCTATTAGAAAAATATAATTGCGTTGAACCAGTTGATCGATAAGCTTAAGCTTCTAGAGAGGCTACATGGATACCACACGTGTAGGGCGAGGTTTATTTTTTCCCATGAAAGACTAACACGTGCCTAATGTATTTAATTGAGTGGTGGCGAGACTTGAATACAGAAACTTTGCCTGCTCCAAGTAGTGAACTCCGCTTGTTATTATCAAATGAAGTCTGTTCCCCTCCCTTAGCGTATTCAGTGGTTTGGTTTCTTTATTTCATTAAATCCTTTTGCTCTCTGCAGGTATCGTATTTTTCTCTACCGCAAGAGAATTGCAACCCGCGTTCAATCTACACGTCCACATAAGTGGCAATATGCTCTTGTCAAATTTTGCGTGGTTTTCAGATCTTCCTACCTAGGCCGTGTGGAAGGTGTAAAGCTTCCGGCTTCAATGGAAGTGACAATTCAATTGTGTCGCGGATTCCTACATACTGTAACAGTATAGGTTGTTAAAAAGGTTTACATATTATACAACACCACCATCTAACATTCAGTTGTACTTGATATCTGACGAAAATTCAAGAAATTTAATTAACCCTTGTTTGGTCCCCATTTTTTTTTAATTTTATTTTTAGATTCATGTTCAATCACATATTTAGGGCGTGTTCGGTAGAGATTAAAAGCTAATTAAAATTGAAAATATAATCGTTATTGGATTCCACTCATCTAATAATAGTCAACAATAATGGCTAATTTTTCAATTTTAATCTCTACCGAACACGCTCTTAATTGGGGTTCACAACTTTTATGAATTTTTCAGTTACGTCTTTTACTAATTTTTCTCAAAATTTACTAAAAATGATATTTTTTGTTCGAACCAAATAGGGGTTTCCTAAAAATTATTTATATATATTATTATTATATTATTATTATTAATTTTTTTGGTCATGGCTGAACCAAGAGCCAAATCGAAATGACCTTTTTTTTTTTTGGGTGTCTAACTAAACTTCAAATGTTTATTCCTAAACACTGCAGGCTTGAACATCGTGCTTGTGGGGTCTAGTATGCAATTATTGGCATTAAATTCTTAATCGCCAAATCTCATTCTTAATTCAATTTACATTTAAGTGCTGCACAAAATTCTTTGCGTTAGGTGTAGTTTGGCCCAATTTTTTTTTTTTTTTCCGCTTTTTTAGTAAAGTTTCAAAAAGGGAAAAATTCATGTGTCAGGTATTATCTATCATGAAATCAAAAATCAGGTCCCAAATTTTAGAATTGCAAAAATCAAAGTTTTTCATGAATTAATTAATTATAATCTACAATTATTAAATTAAACTAAATATTTAATTGTAA
>CAIGRK010217807.1:0-12329 GCA_903798315.1 Fraxinus greggii
TAGTAAAATTGATCTTAAAAGTGGATACCACCAAATTCGAATGAGGGAAGGTGTGGTGAAAAATGATACTGTAGCAAACAATTTAATTTTTGAAAGGTAGACAAACAGGGCTAGATTTGAATGGGTGCCACCACAATCTCGAAATGTCCCGAAGTCTCATGTTCCATGTTCGAGAATCTAGGGAGACGAGACGACGCGCCAAAAGTGAACAAAAGAGATAATTGGGTCGGTTCTTTCTTCTTTTTCCTTTTTGACGTTTTCTTTTCTTCTTTTAATATAATTCAGAAAAAAAAAAAACTCGAAAAGACAGCTTTTTAAACTGTAAAGTGTCCGAAATTGATAAGCCCGTGATTTGCAAGAAGCTGTTATCACACTGCATCAGGTTTCTCCTCGACTTGTTTCAAAATGTCGACACACTGTTTATGTAGTTTTTTTATAATGGGGTACAGTTGTTTTACGATAATTAATTATTAATAATGAGGAGCTGATTTGATTTGTGCTATTAGTTTACAATGCTGTGCTGTTCCAGTTTCCTCTTAATCAAATACAGTAGCGTAAGCTTGAGCTTCTTTTTCTCGAATTTCCTCATAGATTCTGTGTTTTTTTTATATTCCGCGAACTTGTCGGGTTCTAGTCTCTTTTAACTCATTGTTCATTACAAATGAATTTTTCCTTTTTCTTAGGTTTCTTTAAATTTGTGGAATCTTGGAACTCAGATATCTGGATTCAAACCCTTCTGTCAAAAAACAGGCTTCATCTGGTACTTTCACTTTTTTTTTTTTGGTTTTGTTTAATGCTTTTCTGTTTGTGGGTGTTTGTTAAAAAATGGTTTTGAAATGCTATAGTTAAAGCGAACTTGCTGTATTCTTGTTCAATGTAGTTTTTTCAGATTTTCGAAATTCAGCAGTGGGAAATTGAGATCTAGTAAATTTAAGTGATTTTAAGCTTTGCCAAAATCCTGTCCATGAATACTACAAGTAGGAGACATCTAAAATGTCCATTTGGTTTTGAAAACAAGTATTGAATTGTTGGAGACGAAATGGAATCAATCTCCTTAGTTGTTTTAAAAAAAATTGTCCCCCCCCTGGTTTATTGCCTGCTGAATCGATTGCTCTGCATTTTGTTATCCTTCCATCCTTCGCTTATCGTGATTTGGCGAAACTAGTTTGTTGGGCAGAAGAGACAGTAATTATTCTGGTTTTGTTGATTAATAACTGATTATTCTATTTTACCGAACCAAACTTAAATTTCCTGGTGCATTGTCAAATTTTAGGACAAGAATCTTTTAGAGTAAGAAAAAGATGGCCGTAGTGATTGGACAACTTTTGACCTAAGAAAAAATACGTATATATGTTTGATATGATTTTACAATTCTAGGCAATGTGTTCCGAGTGATGTTTTGGTGCAGACAAAAGAGTTTTAGAAGAGAAGAGAGGAGACAAGAAGATAGAAGAATTGGAAGGGGATTTCAATCTGTCAAATTCTCAAAAATTTAGTATCCTACTTATTTAGTTTTTGAATCCCTTGTAAAAATGGAAAGGAAAATATCATAACCTTACCTTAGAAACTATGAGAAGGAAGTATATAGAATTGCAACATCTTTTAGCTGACATGAACAATGTATAGTTATTTAATTGATTTGTTCTCACATAGAATCAGCTAGCTGAACAATAGACCATTTAATGTGTTCGATGCTCTTACTTATGGGCATTCCTATGACTCACAGTCGTTTATATAGGCATTTTATGTTTATCCATATGACATTATACTGTTTCTCACAATGTTACTTTCGTTTAGGGTTTCCGATGGCTAAGTACTTAGTTGGTATTCCTAGGTTTTGATAAATTTAACTGATATATTAATTAATTACGTGTAGGTACCACAATTGCAACCGATGTTTTTATCTTTATATATTCTTTTTCATTTTGTGTGCTTGGGAGACTTCATAACCTGGTTCCCCATTTATCAAAATACTAATGTGGCTGGTAGATGTAGTTACTACCAAGAAAATGCATCAGAAAATCCTTGAAACAATTGAAGGATAAACCTGTTGTACTCTGAGATAATGCTAGGAAAGTTATTTTGCAGAGTTTCGGAGTGAGCTAGCCAACCACTAAATATAGGTGTAGAATGAATTATGCGGGAGGCTGTTTTCTTCTCTTGCCCAGCAAGATTCCTTTTTGGTTGAGAATGTTTTGGCATGTTGGTTGAAGGTAGACTAGACTGTCATCTTATCCACAGTATCTCCAGTCTATAGAGATCTTCCTGGTTCCACTATCTGACTTAATGGACCAGTGGTTTGAATGGTCTTTAGCTACTGGGCTTTGTGCTGGATGTAGTCTTGGAATTCTTGTGGGTAACAACTTAGCTGGGTTTGGTCTATGGAGGTATAAGTCCAATCAGTAAACAGGGTTTCAGTTTGAGGCTTAAGATTGACCTCTGGTCAGTCATGGTGGAACATCCAACTCAATGGATATCGTTTGATGAGCTACGTCTGGTTTGCTAAATCTAGTTAGTTTGAGGGTGTTCAACTTTGTTTGTGTGCTGCGGCTGGTTTTGAGACTACTGGCAGATTGGCTAGTCCATCACTCAGCTACCTGAACTGTAGCATATCAGTTTCTTCTTGTTCTGTGGATTCACTCATTTGAATTGTTTCCATACTTACATTTACTCAGCACGTTTACAAATGAAACGTATGCGATCTTCCACTTAATGGTTATTTATTAACCATTACCTGAGCTAATACAATTTGACCATGATATTCTTGTATGCGACTATAAAGTTGGCAGCACCCATTATTATTAATTAATTTATATCTACTTCGTGCATAGCCTTTTCCCTTGGGAGTTCATAAATCTTTATCGAAACATATCTTGGTTGCGATTTCCTGTTATTTTGCTCAATCTTATTTGTCATCGACATTGCACACTAAGATGATGCTATTATTTTGGCAATTGGCAATTACATAATGATGCCAATTCATACGAATCTTCACATCTTGAAATATTCAATACTAAATTCTGATTCCGCAAATAAATACACACATCACACGTCATGTCTTACGTTTCATTCTAAATATTTCTCGGCCTCTATAAGAATATATTAGAATTATGGTGGAGAATGGTTAGATAAATGAGATTAGAACTACACCGAGGTATTGGCAATGATTTTCAAATCTCGCAAAATAGAATGTGATACAATGAGATAGAAACAAAGATAGGAAACACGTTACATACTCTTAACGGTCATCTTGTTACATCGTTGGCTTATGTCTTTTGTATACTGACTTTCTCATCCACATGGACACACACAATTATGTTAGCATGTAGTATCTATATATTTTTGTGTATCTTTTAAGCACAAACGGAAAAGAGAATTTTACCTTCTCAATGGCCTGTGCAGATTTCTCAGGGTTTACTCATCGACATTATTTGAACGAAATTAATCAGGTCATATTTAATGCCCTTTCCAATATCATCATCCATGAAACAAGTTGTCTTGGTCTTTATCTGATGTCATTTTCAAAATGCATGAAATCTTTGTTATTCCAGTTCAAGTAAAAAGTGCAGGCGTCAGTCAAGATCAAAGCTAATTTTGTAGCTGATGATGATTAAAGTATGGCTTGGAGCAATCCTGCTATTTTGTGGACTGTTCCTCTCAAGTACAATAGGTTGATCAACATTCTTAAACCTGCTCAACTTTTTACCATCATACTGAATATTATTGGCCATTCGAGGCATGAACTTTGACCAAATATTAGGTTTTTGAGTTCTTAGTAGGAAGTAGGAACATGATAATGTCATAAAAATATTTATATAATCTCCTATGGACAAAGTCGAAATGGTTTCTATGGTCTGTTGTTGATGTCCTATGATGCAATGACGCAGACATATATGACATGATTTTTCAAAAAAGTACTAACACGAAAACAACGTTTATACGTTGATTAAATTCTTTATTTATATAGTATAAATTTAATTTTATACTTGTTATTAATTTCTCTTGTTGAATCCTTTTAAATATTACTACTTTTGTTATTTAATAATAATTTTGAGTTAAAAATATATAATGTTTTTGATAAAGAAAGAAAAATGATTACGATAGAGTGTTCGAAAAGTGTCGGTATCCGACACGTTGGACACGGACATGCCACCCCACCCTAGTTGAAGTGTGCAACATTGTGCATGACTTTATCGTTCTTAATTGCAGTGGACTCGTATAAACTCAATCCTTTGATATGAAGCATTGGTAAAATTACGATTTCTGTATTACAGTATTTTTTGGCCTTATTGTGGCCTCCTGCAAAGGGAATAGTAGAATGAATTAGTTGTAATTTGACATGACAGTTCAAGATAATTCATTCTATGACTTTTATGGTTAGGTCAATGCTTTAACAAATGTAGGTTAAGGTATTATTGAAAACAAAGTTTTTTGCTCAAGTCATTTTAGTTTTGGATAGCTGATTGATTCAAGTTTGCTTGCAATAATTGTCATGCACATCTGGTTTTTAGCATATATTACCTGCCAGTAGGACTCACCGGCCTTGCAATTTGAGATACGGTTGATTTTCTGTTTGAAGTTCTACATAGACAATAAACGAGGTAAAGCTTCCTATAATTTTCAATCACGTTCTTGTATGTGCAGGTGCATTTGTTGGGATAAATATTGGTACCGATGTTTCTAACTTACCATCAGCTACGGATATTATTGGAATCCTTAAAACTCATCAAATAAGTCATGTGCGCCTTTTTGATTCCGATGGCCACATGCTGAGTGCTCTCTCAAACACTGGCATTGAAGTCATGGTTGGTGTTACAAATGAAGAAGTCTTAGGGATTGGAGAATCCCCATCAGCAGCAGCAGCCTGGATTAATAAAAATGTTGCAGCTTATCTGCCTGGGACAAATATTACAGCAATTGCTGTGGGCAGTGAAGTTCTCACTTCAATCCCAAATGCAGCACCAGTTCTGGTTCCTGCTATGAATAACCTGTATAAAGCCTTAGTTGCTTCGAATCTAAATTATGTAGTTAAAGTTTCAACCCCACAGTCGATGGGCGTAATTCCTCGGCCCTTTCCTCCTTCTACTGCCAACTTTAACACTACATGGAACTCCACAATATTCCAGATCCTTCAGTTCTTAAGAAACACAAATTCCTTTTACATGTTAAATGCTTATCCTTATTATGAATTTGTTAAAAGCAATGGCATTTTTCCTATCGAATATGCTCTTTTCCAACCACTCTCGTCAGTCAAACAAATTGTTGACCCAAACACCCTTTTTCGCTACANATGGGCGTAATTCCTCGGCCCTTTCCTCCTTCTACTGCCAACTTTAACACTACATGGAACTCCACAATATTCCAGATCCTTCAGTTCTTAAGAAACACAAATTCCTTTTACATGTTAAATGCTTATCCTTATTATGAATTTGTTAAAAGCAATGGCATTTTTCCTATCGAATATGCTCTTTTCCAACCACTCTCGTCAGTCAAACAAATTGTTGACCCAAACACCCTTTTTCGCTACAACAGTATGTTTGATGCTTTGGTGGATGCAACCTATAACTCAATATCTGCTCTCAACTTTTCGAAGATCCCTATCGTTGTGACTGAAACTGGGTGGCCTTGGTTTGGTGGTGCCAATGAACCTTATGCCACTGTAAAAAATGCAGAAGCATTTAACGGTAACTTGATTCGGCGTGTTTCAAATGATTCTGGTCCACCTAGTCAACCCGACATGCCAATAAATACATACATATATGAGTTGTTCAATGAAGATAAAAGGCGCGGGCCTGTCTCAGAGAGGAACTGGGGTGTCCTTTTTACTAACAGCACGGCTGTTTATTCAATTAGTTTGAGTAATTCAGAAAGTCTCGATGCAAATTCATCAACAGTTTTTTGTATCGCAAGACAAGGTACAGATGAGGATTCGCTGAAAAGTGGACTTAATTGGGCTTGCGGACCTGGCCAAGCTAATTGCAGAGCTATTCAACAAGGGCAGCCTTGCTATTTACCCAATACTTGGCAAAATCATGCTTCTTATGCTTACAATGATTACTATCAAAGAATGCACAGTTCTGGAGGAACTTGCGACTTTGATGGTACAGCTACGACAACTACCATTGATCCTAGTAAGTTTCTGGCGCCCTTCATCATTGTCCTTTTAAGAGAGCGAATTCTTCTTTTTACACCTGTTCCTTGTGATTTTTCTCTATGTTTATAATGATAGGAAACAAGATATTCAAAATGTTAATGCATATCCAACAACCAGTTTCTACTCATCTCGTTTTCATGGTCTAATCATTTCAAAGAATGTTCAGTTTTTCTTTTATCCTTCAAAGCTTTCATACTGCAAATTTGAATTTTCCATCGTTGTCCACCATTTCCATTGATTAGATCAGTCAACAGTATCCTATTTTTTCCGTCAAGAAAACTACTTTCACAGCGCACGCTTCTGGTTGATGCACATGTGCGTGTTTGCCTTTTTATACTCTCGTGTAATTAGAATCGTATGTTATAATTTGTATAAATTTCTTATCCTGTGATCATGGCTATCGATATGCAGGTTATGGATCCTGCAGATTTAGTGGAAGGTGAGTGTTTTATCTATTTTTTTTTCTCCTTTACGTGATTTTCTTTACCTGGCCTCTAAAATAGGTTTTATATTTTGGTGGGCAGTTCGAATTCAAGTACCAGCAGGCTATTTCCACCTCCCGCTTTTGGACCGGTTGGTCCATCTTCGAGAAGCTCAAGGAATTATATATATTTCCACCAAATTGGATCATTGTCTGCAGTAATCCTTGCGATGATATTAGTTTGATGCTAGTTAATGTTAGAAAGATTTTGTAGCATGCATGTTGATGAACTGAGATTGTACCTTGCAGATGATATATTCATAACTTTTGGAAAAAATCCATCATCCATTGAATTAATAGTGTTTTTCCAAAGTGACAGTATCTTCGTCTCTTAATGTTTATCAGTTATTACAGAGAAAGGGTCCTTTTTTTTCCCCGTTTCTTTTCTAAATACCAGTTCTGTATGTGTTTCTTTAGTTTACACCTTTACACAAGGAAACGTTTTGCTTTAACTATAGTTGGGCCTAGCAATTTCGAGAAAGTTATCTCCTCGAGCCGAGGAACGGTTGTTCAATGTGGTAGATAGATATATAGAGCATGTAAGATTGGACATTACAATAGATAAAATTTTGATTTTGTTTTCTAGTTTAACATTAGCAAGTTTTCAATTCAGTTTACCAAACAAGCAAATGCAATTTCTAGAATGTATTTATTTTATTATATTAAGGTGACGTTCGGGTTTAGAGGGAAGGTTATAAACTAGGGGGCTTTAATGCACAATTGTGCAGCTACTTTAGTTTATTTAAGTCAATTATAAGTTTAATTGGGTGTTTCATGTTCCATTATACAAAAGCTATAATGCACAATTACAAGTCATCCAAGGTTATTTGGAGTGTTTCATGTTCCATTGTCGAGTCAGTTGTGCCAAGGATGAAATTCTCAGAAGCCAACCAGACCAAGCTTAACCCTTTGTTCAAGGATTGCATCCTTGGTTCCACGATATTTGCCATTGCTTTATTTTTCCTATTTGTTCTCAGCTTTGGATGACTACCTGCCTCTATGCATGCCTGGATGGACAAAAATAGTGTGTCCAGCCAATCACTCAACCTATGTCCTTATAATGTAGATTATATGATTGTAAATTCCACGAAATAAAAAGTGATTTGATTATCCATAAATGGGTAGCCATACATGGGCTTAACGAGACAATTCACCATCAATCTTAACTCATTATTTCGACATGTTAGAATTTGCAATCTGCTTTATATTTATTACTTGAAATGGATCATAACAAAAGAAAATTTTATTGTAGAGACAGCCTCTAGACTTGGCTGTTGTTATCAGGACAAGGAAATTCCAGCTTAGTCTCGTCTATTCTAAGTCTGTCTGCCTGCCATTCAAGAACATTCACCATAAACATTGTAAAAAAGGAAAATCAATTAATGAACCCATAGTGGTTGACAAGTGAAAAATGATAGATGAATGTTTAAATCTCCATGAAAGTAATTAATTTCTATTTACCATGTCGAGAAAAGGAGCCACAGAAAGATCAACATGTATTAATCAAGCCCTATATCAACTAAGCAGAATATGCTGTCTTATATGGAATTGTTGATCACAGTATCTTACAAAACTTACAAGTGGCCAACAGGTGCCTCTTCTTGCACTTTCCTAGACTAAAGTTATACAGGAACTCTTTTTCCTCGGTAACGGTCAAAGATCTGCACAGGAGGAGATGTAGAAGAATTATAAGCACACGATGCCATGTTACAAAACTTATACAAGAAGGTGGTTCATTGTCAAGCAAGTGGGAAAAAAACAGGGCTACAGAACTACACTGGCTTTTTTCGTAATGCAGCAAAAAAAGAAAAAAGAAAGAAAAGAACTCCAAATCTGTGAACTTCCATTTTAGAAGAATAGCACCTAGGACTTCAATCTCCAGATAATAATAGATTCAGAGCTAAAGTTCACACATTCAAATGCAGATCTTGCACGTTCTCATGTGGATAAATAAAGCATCAAAACTATAACAGTAACATAAAAATTATCGAAACTCCAACAAGTGAATCTACAAATCTGTCAAACACCACGGAAAAGTTCCCTGAAGAATCAAACCACTCTAACTCAAGTGAACTGTCCATGTCTAACGCGAAGGAGACCGATTCTCCAAACAGACACGTCTAATACTCCTTCGACTAAGTTCACATCCAGTATATACGAACACATTTCAGAGACTTCTCAATTTTGTTGAAGTTTTTTTCACACACTTGATATGTTACCTTACTCGAACTTAATAATGGAAATTTTCTATGCAAGAATTTGTACGAACGCTAGACATGAAAAATATAACATCATCATTAAAGCCATAATAACTCGAAGAAACTCTTAAAAACAATCTGGCTGATAACAATGGCGTGGATCCACGATGTATTCTGTTCTATTCCGTTTTGCTTTAACAATGATTAAAGTCGAACTGCTCTCGAACTGCTCAAATTAAGTCATGGTCACAGACTCACAGCACAGGTACGGACAAGGAAAGTAACAAATTTCTACATCATTTGATGTCTCCAACTAGAGTTCCAAAAAGTATCCCATCCTCAATTACAATGCAGTGACCTGAAAGTATTCCTAGCAGGATTAACTAAGGAATAATTATGGAAGCACTTGCAGCCCATCACTCAGTGATACGCCGGGTGTACACCATGCATCAACTTCTACATAAAAATAATACTATAACAGAAAAGATTGTGTGGGGGCACCGTAAAACACCTCCAATGAAGCAATAAGAAGTTCAAATAAAGCTTTCTTCAAATACTCTGATATCAATATAGATAAACAGTATCAAAACTATTCAAAATGCAACATCCAACATCTATCTAAACTCAAATTCAGTATAAATTCCAAATAATTGCTTCCCAGGATCCAAACATATAACTAGAAAAATGTCAAAGCAAACATACCGATCTGAAAAATGGCTGCTGGAACAGCCAACCAAGAATAGGTATCTTTTGCAGAAAAACAGCAAGTGTTGGCCAAAAGCCACTGCACGGATATAATTATAAATCGTTAGGACCCGGAAGAGACAAGAATGAAACATTTTGAAAACTGAAACATTATATGTATAAACAGGGAAACAGAGATTGCTGAACCTGAAGAGTACAACAAATCCATATGCCTCTAGCATCATTCCTATTATAGGCCATCCAATGATGACAAAGAAGAAGCCAGCACCAAATGAAACCGTTCCCTACAATCAACATTATATCAAATCCTAATGGACACAATATAACAGAAATGGTTAAAAAAAAAAAAAACACACTGCAGTTATTAACCAAAACAAACCTTAAAATTTGAACGTTTCATGAAGAATTGCACTGACGACTTGAGTCCAATGGTCAACATCACGCCTGAGAAGAAGAGGATCTGATTCAATACAAAGACAGTGTTAAACAGCCAACAAGGAATTAATAATAAAGCGAGCCATATGAAGGTGATAGATGAAAAAGAAAAAAATGTGAAACAATGAGCACCATAAAATTGAACTTACATTTCCCATAGCTAATAATCCCTTGTCGAAGAAGAAAATTACCCCCAAGAATGAAAAAAACACTCCAAACCCCGTCAGTCCCAGTCCAATTTCTATCTCGTTATATCAAGGCAAAGGAAAAAAAAAATACATCAGGCATTTACACGTTTCTTTCTTATACAATAATATGAAGGTGCACTTCAAATTAACCATGGCAGTTACACTCAGTAACGAGAAATAAAATAAGGAAAAAAAAAGTAAAATCCAAAGGTTTATTTATACATATAATTCAAACAAGCTGGAATGCAAATCCACAGTAGCTCAGATGCAAATACTCAGATACATTGCAGAGAACCTCAGTCGGACATAGGACGCATGCACGCAATTCAACAATTGATTCACTGATAAATATAAATAGAACAATCAACTTACTTTTGCGATCGTTCATTTCGAAGGACATCATTTTTCCTGATTCAGATTCTATACAATTTGTTAGAATTTTAGGCACAACTTCAAGGTGAAATCCTGCTGACCTGAAAATGAAAAAAAATAATCACCACCTTAAATCATAAAAAAAAAAAAACACACACACACACACACAAAAGAAAATTAAAAAAGAAAATCAGCGGAGTGAGTTAGGGTTCCAATAACGAAAAATTACAAGATCTATTGGACTAACTTATGGTTCTCACATAAATTGCCTTAATCCAATTATTCTATATATAATCAAATTTAAGCGCGGAGAGAGAACCTGCAATTACGAGCCTCGACTGATGACTGCGTGTAGTTCTTCAGTTTCTACTTGGAAGGGAAGGAAGCGATTTCCATTTGCGCAGTGACGTGATTTATTTAATTTATTCAATATAAGAACATGTAAGGTTGTTACATGTTTGCTTTTTCAGTTAGGGGAATTTTCACCGAGGATCCTCAACTTAGTTTTTGATAGTTAGGTCCTTCATCTTTTAATTTCGCAACATTTTAGTCTCAAACTCCATTGAAAACATAATTACACTCTTATTCTTAGTCATAGTAGAAAAATAAATAAAAAGAAACAAAAAAATGAAGTGAAAAACAAACAATTTCCTCTCCCTACTTGACCATCTATTTCTTTTCTTTTCCATTATATTTACTCATATGTTTTTAAATTTTTATTAAGAATTTAGGGTTGAGCAATGTTGAAGATTATACATATTTATTTAACAACTTAAACTTTTTATATGATTTAATATGGTACCAAAATAGATAGATGTCCTGAATTCAAGTCTCGTTTGTCGCCCATTTATTGAAATTGTGCGCGTGCAATACTTTAATATACATTTGGAGTTATCTTACCGTTTAAATTTTCAAATCAAGTGATTCAACAAGCAAAGCAACCGAATCAGAATATGCTATCTTGGTTCAACATAAACTTTAAACGGTTTTGATTCATAAAACTAAGAGCCGTCGGATTTTGGGTCGGTTCCAATTCTAGTACCTAGAGTTGAGAACTGGCAGTAACCTAGACGATTTTTTTGTTTATTTATGTTTATTTATTAATTTGGTAAATGAATTTTATTTCAGACTATGAAATTCATTGTTTGCATTAAACAAGACTTATTATTTTAATTTTGAAAGCGAGTAACATCCAATATCTTAATTCTTTTTTGTTTTTTGTTTTTAATATTTCTCAACACAATCGAAACACACCTACCCTAATTAAAATTATGTACCTAAATAAATATTGTTTCATGGGTATTGCATTCAAATTGCGCATTAGACCATCCAATGCATTTTTCCTTTTTGTCGAAAACCAACGAGTTTTGTCGAGAAAAATCTCTGCATAAATTTTGTATTCAAAGCATGTCTATGTTTAAAAAGTTGTGTCACATAATTAAAAATTGACAAAGTTTTAAAAAAAAAATACTTCAATATAAGGGGAAAAAAAATATAGACAAAATTTAGAAGGTTAAACCCACTAATTACCGCCCAACTTTATACTTAGTATCTCTATGACCACCCAATTTTATACTTAGTGTCGTTATGGCCACCCAATTTAATTTTAGTTCACCATGGCCACCCAACTTCATATAACGTAGCGGTGGCAACCGAGCAGAGTGGCTAGTCGGCTCTAACTCTCGGCTCGATCTCGTAAAGAAGACAAACTCGAGCACGATAGCAGCTCGCCGAGCAAAGCCCACGAGCCATGCTCGTGGGCTCGTGTTTTTTGCGAGCCACGTAAAAAAAATAAT
>CAIGRK010217901.1:0-11008 GCA_903798315.1 Fraxinus greggii
TATTAGTTTAAAAGAACATTGATTATAAACTTCATTCATCTAAATAAAATAGATGCTATATAATTATAGCACTTAGTAGAAATTGAATTACAATCTCTGTAGGTTCGACACTCTAACTCTATTATTATATTACAAAACTTGACACTGTACATTTGCGGTATAAATCACGTTGCATAAAACGCGTGACAGGAGTGAGGCGAGGTTGGTGGTGGTGGAATATGACGGTCTAGGTGGCTGGAAAGTGGCTTCCAATATGTTTTTGCTGACAGTGATTGTAGTGGTGTTGCTGACGATAGTTGTCGTTGTGTTGTAGCTGTGGCAGCGACAGCGACAACGGTGGTGCAGTGGTGGGTCGCAATGGTGCTGTGGTGGTCGCGATGGTGCAGTGGTGGTTGGGTCGCGATGGTGGTTGGCGATGATTGAAAACTCTTAAAACACGTTTTGAAAATTTTGATTTGATTATTACTGAAAACACCCAAGACGACAAGTCCTTTTGGGTTTTCTTTGTAAAGTCGTTTTGGGATTTCTTTGTAAATTTTTAACTTCTTTTCAAAAACGCGTTTTTGAAAATAAGGAAGAGAACTCATTTTCAATGTTTTGAAAAATCGAAAGCAGAAAATGAAAAACAAAACAGGTCCTAAAGTTCTAAAATTTTGGAATTGTAAGTAGCACATATAAAATTATTTGTTATAATTTGCAAAAAAAAAAAAATGGAATTTGAATACTGAAATTAGGATTATTCTTTTTAAATTTTGATATTTTTGATAGTTTTTAACAGTTAAACTAATGAAATTGATCGATAGGGGATTTTATCGCACAAAAATGTTTCGAAAAGAAGGATTTTTTGCGATTTTCAATAAGTAGGAAATATATCTCAATTGAAAACGTGTCTAGGAAGATTTTTTGCTATTAATCATTTCAAAGAAACTATATTACATACGGTATACACCTCCATAATAAGAATCAACAAATAAATAAGCATCGTCTAATTTGTATTCCATGTTACACAAATATAAATACAAATACAAATACAATTGCACAGAAATAAATACCTACAAGTTTCGGGGACTTCAATTCCTTAAGAATGGAATGGGAATACGACTGCAGTAGTATCTTTGACGTTTTGAGCTCACGTCTAATTGCAATGGAATGGCTCAAACTGTAGTAACTTCGACGGTTTGAGCTCACGTGACCATTCATGCTGCAGAAATCAGCTTCCTTCCATAACTTACCCTTAAGTCAATAATGATTATTCAGTTTGTTATCTCTTTTAAGTTGAACCTTCAATTTTTTACCACCTAATTGGCAGCCATTCATCATATTTATTGCATTCTGTGCAGCTGATGGGGAATCGAAGCTGACAAATCCTGCAGATATAATCTGATCAGAAGTATAAACATAAGCAGTAGTTATATCAGATAAATGGTAATTTAAAGTCAGCATACCAAAACATTTGCTGACACCAGTTGCTTTGTCAACAAAAACCTTAGCACTCAATATCCTACCAAATTGCTGAAAGGCATTTGCAAGCTCTTCGTCACCAAATTCTTGAGGAATATGGTAAATAAATAAATTAGCTCCGGGTGGACCTGCTTTCCAAAAGATTATCCATGAATAAGTGTACACACAAACACAATATATGCATTTGTATGCGCACACACCCATACATGCAGAGACATGTTTTATGCCTATATTTACATAACAATAGCTGAACTACAGAAATATACTTGATTAAGATTTCCAACAACCTTCAACCTGACTCCCAGAACTTGTATTGACACTTGAAGATGCTGCAGATTGACTGTTTGCAGGAGGAGATATAGAACCAGGGGATACTGAGATAGGCCTGTTACTCGTGCTTCCTCCATATGGCATGGGATATTGAATGCCCGGCAAAGCTTGGTAGGGAGAACCCAGAAAACTTGTAGGTGACATGGTATAATTTCTTGGGGCCATTCCAGACGAAAGATCAGGAGTGACACCACGCATAGCATTGCCTTGGTGTATAGGTGGAATTAGATTGTGAAAGGCATGTTGATTCTGCACTGGTGGTAAGCGATACTGCAAGAGCCCATAAGCCCCTGGAGTCTACAAAGGCGAGCAGAAATTGACATAAATGTACCTTCAGCATCAACTGCCAGTATTATAAAGAGAAGGGAATCCAGAAATGAAACAAAATACAAAGCATGAAGTTAGAATTCCAACAGAGAAAACACACATGACAACATGGCTTTTTCCAAAATATACAAACCAACAAACCTGATACCCATATCCATTATACGGGGACATATAACCCATGGGTAAAGCACCAAATAAAGATGTATGCTGTCTCGAGTTAGCGTTTGGCACACCAGACACTTGTGATAGAGCTTTCTGAGCCTTCCTAGCCTGCCTTTCCTTTTCTGTATCTGCCCACTTGACCACCAAAGGGACAGTTGAACCCTGTTACAGAAGTTAATGATATTAGCGTTACAGAATTCACCAGCAACCAATAATGCAAAATGGTTTCGACGCTACATTCTGAACTACTATATACTGAGTACCAGCAAATACTAAGCCTACCTTATAGGCCATGTAATTTAGAAACAACGTATAGACCATCTGGATCAAATGACAACAACAGGATGCCTCTGATTCCCAAGTACAATCTAATTGACTCCAAAAACACTTAGATAAGAGAGTATGTGACCATTGCGAGTACTGAATCAAAAAAGCACATAAACTAATCTAGAAAAATAAAAAATCATCCCCAATGATTATACAGAGTAACCACTTTTAGGACATACTTTCGACCTTGGACGACATCAAGAGCATGTGCTATATCAAGCAAACATCAAAGACAATTCCTATGCATTACGCACAAAACTGTTATCAGATAAGAGAGTTGTGAAAACAACTGCCCGACTTTAATATATACATGATTAGCATAAAGTATGTCAGAGAAATTTCAAAAAATTCACTATAGGATTTCATACACAAGGATCAAACGAACTGGTGAATAACACACACCTCCATCTTATGCTTCCCATTAAGGGCTTCAATGGCCGCAAGCGCTTGTTCTTTCATTTCAAACTTCAGAAAAGCACAACCTACAAAAGGTTCCGTTAGATTATAACTTATTCATAATAAGAAAACTAGGTCACGTTGCTCTCTGTGTTATGCAAATATCAAGCCATAAAGAAGGGGGAAAGGTTGGGAAATGCACCAGTTACCTTTGCTAGTTTGCTGAGAACCTCTCAGAATTTGCAAGTCCTTTAAGGTTCCATATTCCGAAAATAAAGCAGAGACCTCAGCATCGGATACATTTTTTGGAAGCATGCCAACAAAGAGTTTGTGCTCTGAATTTTTTGTTTAATGGAAAAAAAAGAAAAGAATAAAACAGAACAAACAAAAGATATTAATCAAAAAAATCATGTAATGGCAAGACAGTATAGAATTTTTAGGGACAGGGATCTAGCTCCGCCTTTATTTACAGAACCATCACAAGGAAAAAACATGCAAAACAATAAGGAAAATTATATAAGACCTAGCCTTTCCAACTCGCCATCAGCGTACTTCACTTGCAACGGACTAGACGCCTGAATTAGACAAAAAGAACAGGTTGCTTTATATCAGAAAGAGAATAACAAACATCACAGTATAACAAAACACATCAGATATCCTATGCAGTTGAAATTTTCCCACAGGGTCAGTAGTTCAGTGCAAAAAATTACATCCATCCATATAAATTGTGTTAAGCTATTTATATTCTTTAAAGTGTGAAGTCTAGGGCAGAGCCAACTTACAGCTGAATTCAATAGTAGTCTAGTTAATTGGGAAATTTGTTGGCAGCGAGTAAAAAGCTTCGAATATTAGGTAAAACTCCTGACTTTCATCGAATGATAAAAAATTAAGCTACCAAGAAATGAGGAGAGGAATCTTGAATGTCATGGTGTTCAGTGGTTTTTGTGGAGTAATACTACCTAATTTCATTCTTACTATCAGAATTAATTTATTGAAAATCTCCCATAAGTACCACTTTTATTTATATTGAGCAACCATTAACTAGATGAATATAGCTTTCCAAAATGGCAGGTCCATCTCTTTGTCTTAGCATATGCATTTATTTATGTTGTAGCAAAGTAGGAATTCTCAAAAGAGCATAACACATGTATCAAATGAAAAGATTGGTTGACTCATTCAGCAATTTATTGCTGATGCACCCCAATACATTCTCTCCGACAATTTCATTAATGCGATAACATGTTTTCACTATTATTTTCACGAGTCCATAAATGCAAAGCTCACATGAAGTGGATACAGCCGCAGTTTTGACACAATCTTGACTAGTTATATCTTGACAAGACAAGGGATATACTAAAGAGCTATAGATTATCAGTTTCCAAGAACTTGTAGATTGCAATATTTTAGGGTGCGTTTGGTTAGCTGTTTTCAATTTTGCAACATAGTGAAAATGTGCTTGATCTGATATTTTTGAAAATGCATTTTCGAAAACAAAGTTAAACTTATAATATATAACTCAAAACACATTTTTGACATTTTGACTTTTTGAGTAAAAATTCTGAAAACACTCAAAACATGGAAAACAAGCTTTTAAATAAAATTTTAAAGAATAAAAATATAGAATTCAAAAAAATAAAATTTAAAATATTAAAAATATAAAAATTTTGAAAAACAAAATATAAAATTCTAAAGAACTAAAATTTTGAAAAAACATAATTTTAAAAATTTCTAGAAAAATAAAAATAGTTAAAGCTCTTAATGATTATTTACATAAAAAATCTAAAAAAATATTTAAATGAGCATAGATAAAAATATTCTCATTAATTTTTCAAAATGAAAAACCAAAAGCGTATTTAGCAATATTAAAATAGACCCTCAAATAGAAAACTAAAAATGAACTCAAAATTGAAAACTGAAATACAAACTAAACGGCCATTAGCATTTCAAAAAAATTGAGTAAAGGAGATAACTATTGGTTTGCAAGTTGAAAATTCATTAACCCATTTCTTTTGGTTGTGCTATCACACAATTTAGTATAGCATAACCATTTTAGCTGTTCCTCTTTTACACTTCTAAAAAATTGTTTGGTCAAAAAGATTGAAATCCCAAGCTATATTGACTATACACAAGGGAGGAGCAAGGAATGTAATTCACTGGGGGCGTGATTTTATTTAAAATGAGATGCTTTAAAATATGGTAATTACACAAGAATTTTAAAAATGTTAAAATCTGGCACTCAAAAAGAAATGTTAAAATTTGTTTTCGATAGAGTACAATTATTTCCTACGGGGTTTCAGAATTTGAACAACATCATAAAATATATCTTTCTTAATACATATCAGCCAAATTTTATTTCTTTCTGTCTTTTAATAATATGATAAACATCACCAACAAAAGAGTGACCACCTGCTAGTTCCACGTGAATTTGATTTAAAAAGACAATAACATAAGCAAATTTAGTTTGATATAGTACAAAGATGACTTGCTAAAATAGGTTAAAAGAATATAATATAGTCGTAAAAGATTCTGTTGCATTAGATCTTTTCATAAAGATTTCAATACATCAAATAGTATTATAAAAATAGTAACACAATAATACTTAATTAATTAATGCATACAAAATTAAAATATGTATTAGTGTAAAGGAAAAGGAAAGTAAGTTTAGAACAAAAGTATAAGAGGGTGATAGAGAACTAGATACAATTATAAATAGCAGAAAGAAGTTGTATAAAACAAAACGGGTGACACAATGCTATTCGTCATGATAGTGCTCAATTTCATCTTTTACTATAATATTTTTGTCCCTCATATATCCAGAGGAAGCAGGTGCCCCCACTGGACTCCATGAGCTCTGACAGTGACTACACATATCGAAAAACGTTATAAAGCAGCAGACTCTAGAGAAGGAATAACAACTGCCCCCCAATTGCATGCATGTGAATGTGAGGTTTTTCGACTCTTTCACCCTCGCAGAGCCACTTTAAGTATGAACTGGCTCCACTAAAAATAAATTGCTCACTTCATTCAGTCATTATATCCTGATATCACGACACTAATAGTGTCCTTTCCTTAAGACAATTACAGAGGCAGTCTAAATTCTTATTTCCAGTTCCAAGTTCCCTTTTTTATTAGACCAAAACCTCACACCACAATTTAAAGTTTCTTACCAGATCATACGTAGGGGTTTACTGTAGCATCCTCAAAATAGCATCTTAACTTACAATGTGACTTAATCTTGCTACACATGAATCTAAAGTTTTAGTCAATATTAACCTAACTAGAGATCTATCAGTACTAGATACTTCTGAATTTAAAATACCTATAAGTGAGACGGTCCTTCTTATTTCCAAAGCCACAAAGATAATAATGCAAGACCCTAGAACTAATTCAAAAAGTTTCAACTTCATTAAATACAACAGTTGTCAAAGTTTTATAAAAGAGCAATTAGCTGTCTGAATCACACACTTCTCACAGCACAAAATCTGCAATGTACATTTAATTAATGTAAGCAATCTTTTCCATTTTAAGCAATTAATAAATTCAACATTAATAAAAACACAATTAGGGTAAATACTAACCCCAGGAAGTGTCTTCTTATTGTGACATGCATTCACTGCCTTGTCAGCTTCTTCCCTCGACGGACAAATCACAAAACAACATCCTTCCCACAAAACACAACCAAATTAGGGTTCCAACCCAGAGACTACGATATAAAATTCCACAAATCTCGAAAAAGAACAACTCAAATAACGCATTGAGATCCAAGATCAAATTGAGGAAGCATGCAATGACAGGGTTAAAAATTAAACCTCGAGAAGCACGCGTAGTCTTATCCTTAATTATGTTGACTTCGTCTACAAGCGCGAACTCTTGGAACAATGCGAGAATCTGATCTTCAGTCATGTGCTTTGGCACTTGACCAACGAACAGCTTCACGCTCTCCTCGCTTTGCTTCTCCTCCGCCATTAATGCCACGAAACTCTCTCTATTTCACTTTCTCTGTCTACAATTTCTCTGCAGAAATGCTTCACAATTATCTCTATCTAAATTTCTCTACCTAAATATGTGCCTGTCTTCTTTGTTCTTCTGCTAATAGTCTTCTCGGGGAAATTGGGGATTTTCTAGATGGCAAAGTTGGATCTTCGTAGAATTAATTATGATTGTTGAATATATAAATACCCTCTTATTTCAGTATTATTACGGGATTGCCACTGGGATTCTTGGCCTTTTAGGCTTCAGTTTAACCGTAAAGCCGAAATGGTAAAGTCGGCGATTGACCCTTTTTTTAAATAGCTTCAGCAAGTACTAATGTGGACATTGAAAATTGACGTAAATACCCCTGGTTTGAGGGGCCGGGCTATACAAAAGTTTTCCCTCTTTTTTCTTGTGAATTTTAATTGAAATAGATTTGGCTCTAAATTCGGTCGGTTCCCAATTTTGAAAAGAAAAAGGTTGTCCTGTCCTTTCGCGTAAAATGCTGCAATGGATGTCAAAATGATCATGGCAGTGTTTTAAGGTTGTGTTTTGTCCATCTTTCCACCTCGTGTCAACTAAACGTCATATTTTTGATAGACTGTTAAATCGACAAATTCTACCTTAACAATATGGTTATTTGGTCAAAAATCTCGGACAAATCTCCAAACGAGATCTAACTATATAATTAACATTATCAATGGTCACGTGATTTAACTCAACCCACTAACCCACAGGGTACCGCAAGAAAATGATCTCCTAGAAAATCTTGAAAAAGTGAATAGAAATATGAAATAACATCCATGGAGCTAAATAAATCCACAAAATTGATGGAGTTTTCGTACTTAGGCCATGTTCGGTACAGATTAAAAGTCAATTAAAATTAAAAATATGGTCGTTATGAATTCTCCTCATCTCATAAAAGTCAACAATAACGGCTAAATTTTCAATTTTAATCTGATTTTAATCCATACCGAACACGCCCTTAGTATATATGATTAATAAGTAAAAAGAAGAAGCATGATACACATGTTGACATCACCCTAAGCTTAGCGCACGCTTGGCAAAACTTTATATTTTTAAATGCTTACAAATTGTAGTCATAAGAAATGTGTAATAAATTGTGAATTTCAGAATGCATGGATAAAAAGTATGCTTAATCGATTTAAAAAACAAAAAGTCTTGATAAAAATGCACTTGATCGAGAACCGATAATATCTTATTAGAATTGTTGAGATAAGATTATTAGAAGACATTTGTCACAATTTGTCTTCAAGTAGCCAAAAATGATCATCAAAAGACAGTTTCTTGATTGAGACAAAAATAGAAGTATAAAAGTTAGCAAAGCAAGCAAAGTTCATCCTTTCGTCAATAATAATTACTAGACTAAACTTTCAATCAGTCTACTCGACTTAATATTTTCGTTTAAAATTCTCTCATAGAATATTGATTGCTCGTTGACAGTTACAAATTCAAGACACTTCAAATTTAATATCGAAGAATCTCTTGTGCCCTTCATTGCAAAGAGCCCATTGCAAATCTAGGTAGGGAGTCGAGTAGAGGTATCAAAATGGGCCATTCATCCCATAAAAAAACACGGTCACAACCAAGCCTGGACCTTGTCGAAAGACATGAGCAGGACTGACCCATAACCCCATGGAATACTACGATCCTGGCCAACCTACCATTGTAATTGGAATGAACATTTTTATATTAAAAAGGTAACTAGAACTATTTGAGCATGTTCGGAATGACCTTAGATTGAACTTCCATATCAAAAACTTGGGTGATACCATATAGCTTTGTATAGGTTAAGATCGTGAGTTAAAAATAAGCAAAGTGAAATTCCCAACATCCACCACAAGATAAATCACGACCTGTTAAGCTCTTGAAGGATTCAAGCACAGAGACTAAAATTGAACAACTCCACTTTTCAAATGCAGCTTTCAGCTTTTAATACTTAATATCAACGTAATTGAATAGTATACTAAATAAGGTTTTAATTTTTCTTAATAATGTCTAACGCCATCTAAATTTCTCTATCAATAGTGCCAAAATGCATGTTCTTAACTCCTCATTTGTCATATCTACCCATGTGTTGGTGGGTAGGGCCTATCTATATGTTTTGCAACATTTGCTTGTGCCCATTTATTTGATTTAAATGCTTACTATCGATTTGCCAAACTTCATCCCTAAAGATCTCTCTCCTTGCTAACTAACAGGTCTCGTATGATTGTTCGAATCCCATGAATCGGCGAATAATTGCTACTCTTGTGCAAAAAGTTATAGAATGCCAAGTTTAGGCATTTTACCCACATTCATATCAATAAAAGATAGAAATAAGAGGGAACTAAAAAAATACGACAAGGAGTACCAAAGCATCTTGGTATCTTAACCTCACAACCTCGAGTAGAATTCGGGAATTAGCTCAAGTTAAATGAACAAATTTCTCCTCTCTCGAACAACCTTCTTGACTCCTGAGAAAGGATTGGCTGCATGAAGAAGAAAGAGTTGTACATAATTATTAGCATCTTGCCTATCGAACTTAAAAAAGCATCATTTTAAAAAAAGTAAGGGCATGTTCTCTTTGCTGTGTTCAGGTCATTTTCAACTTTCAATTTTCGAAAATATTGAAAATACGTTTACTTACCTATTTTCAGAAACGAATTTTCAAAAACGAGTTTAAAATTTACAAAAAAAACGGAAAACGCCAAAAAAATCGTTTTGGCTGTTCTCAGTAAAAATCAAGCCAAAACTTCATATTTTTTTTGAAAACAATTTTTCAAAATGACAAAAAGAACGCGTTTTCAGCTATCTCAAAATGGACACACAAAATACAAAACTCAAAATGAATTCAAAACTAAAAATTGAAACACGAAAAGAACATCTCCTAAATTTTCAACCTGTCCATTTTAATTGAAATTTATTTTATTAATCTTATTTGGATAAACGAGAAAAAAAATTGAAATCCATTGGGTGGTTATATATATTAAATATTATTTTTTCATGGTCGAATAATTTGTTACGACATAATAACTGGATCATAAACGCACAAATAAAGCAAGATAAATAAGAGGTCAGCATTGCTAAATTAATTTGAATGGTACAATCGTAGATATGTATTAAAATGGGGGGTGAATGTTGAGGATGCCAGTCTGTCCCGCCAAGTCATTACCAATCAAAACATTTGCTCTTTGCAGCTTGCAAATTGACAAAAATGCATTCAACCCTTTCCCACTTGCCCAACACTTCATGCTTTGAATAATTAATAGTTCAAAACTATTCCAATGTTTAATAATCACAATTTCATTGAATAAGTTTATTGCTCTATTTAATATTGACATGCATATTGAATATTTGTTGGCTCATAATGTTAGTGGAAATTTAAGATAAGTAGTGTTATATTTAAATTATGAATGTTAGATTTAAATTATGAGTCCAATTAAGGGCGTGTTCGGTAGATATTAAAATCGGATTAAAATTGAAAAACTAGTCGTTATTGTTGACTTTTATTAGACGAGTGAGACTCAATAACGGTCATATTTTCAATTTTAATCTGATTTTAATTCCTTCCAAACAACCTCTTAGTAACATGGCCCCCACAAAAGAGATCATGGCTATCCCACCATAATCTTAAAAAATTATGAATGTTAGATTTAAATTATGAGTCCAATTAAGGGCGTGTTCGGTAGATATTAAAATCGGATTAAAATTGAAAAACTAGTCGTTATTGTTGACTTTTATTAGACGAGTGAGACTCAATAACGGTCATATTTTCAATTTTAATTGAATTTTAATCACCACTGAACAGACCCTAAATATAAGAATATCGGATATGAAATCCATTTAATCGGACTTCTCAGTTAGACTCGGATGCTGCATAATTACTCTATTTTCTTGGTCTATAAACTTGCCAAATATGCTTATAAGCACAAGAAATATATAAACATGTTTGTCTTAATTCGCCTGATCCTGAAAAATAAGCCATCCAAAAAAATTAACTCTTTGGGCCCTTTTTATTTTTTATTTTTTT
>CAIGRK010217939.1:0-10044 GCA_903798315.1 Fraxinus greggii
AGCAAGCATCTTGTTCAATTCGGTTGTCAAATAAGACCCAAAAACATGTTGCTTTTAAGGTAAATACATTGATTGGATTATCTATATATAGCCGATCCCAAATTTATTGCGGACAAGGCTTAGTTAGTTGCTGCTTGAGTTATCTATATGAATATATTGTCATTCATATGTACTTGGTATTTTGATTAAATATGATTCTATTTTCAGGTTATGACAACTAATCCTACAAAGTATTGGGTTCAACTCAATGTTGGAATTATTTTACCCAGAACAACATTAGACATCACAGGTTCTTATTTCATTGGTCTTGTTTTTGGTTGATTGTGAAGTTGCAACTCTTTGTTGCTGAGATAAATAGATAGAAGAAAAAACAGATGGTCTTTTATTACATCAAACAAGCAAATTCGACTTTTTATCCGTATTGAATCACTAGAAGCCCCAAAGGTCGACAAATAGAGTATGAAATCTCTGTGATTCCTGATTAGAATTGCAGTATCCGATATTTTGACTATTTCTTATTTTCATAAAAGACGCGTTTTCAGTATTTTATTTTCAAGTTTGCGTGTTTTGCAGTAACAATGCAAAGCCAGAAGGAGGCTCCTCCTAGCATGCAATGTAAGGACAAGTTTCAGATTCAGAGTGCAGTAGCAAGTTCTGGCGCAACCATCGAAGACGTCAGAAGATTGGTAATTATATCATTATGTTAATAATCTGCGAGTTCATCTAAAGCTGGCCCTGTTTCCCATTTTTAGCCTTTCAGTTTGAGAATATTTGCGTATACAGTTTTCCTGTTTATCAGAAAAGAAACGGAAGAAGAAGAAACCATTTTGCACGGTTTTAACTTCACTTTAAATCTAAAGAACTCTTTAACAAAACCGGTCTTGGTCTTTTCGAGATTATATCTTCAAGCACTGTTTCAGAAAGCATTAGAAAATGTGAACTTATATTTTAAAGAACTCTTTATTTGAAATATAAGCTAAGTGAACGGGATTGCCATAGCAGCTTTTTTGATTCATGAATTGGCATGTTTATTTTGTAGTTCAACGATGAAGGACATCCCATTCGAAAGTGCAAACTGGAAGTGGTTTACAATATCGTGCCCCAAATTCCATCATCCGTTCCTGTTGGATCAGTGAGTTCTTATTTGATTACTGATGTTTCCAGGTTGTTTTTCCCGAGCTTCGGATGCTCTATTTTTATTGTTCTTCGTGCATTTTCCAGCAACTGTAGCTATTGATAGTTCTATTTATGTTAATTAGGTTGCAAGAATATATGTATATGTATATGTGTGTATATATATATATATATATATATAGGTACTTGTGACAAAATTTTAGAAGTGAACATTCTCTCATATTTGACTTTCATGTAGGTGAATATGCATGTATACATTTTTGCGAGCAGAGTTGGGTTGCTTCTCTAGTCTGGTTTTTGTATTTGATCGCCGATTATAAAATGTGCTTTCTTCAACAATAATAAAAGTCATCAAGTTCCCGAGAAATTTGAAAAGAATAGAAAATGTCCTTATGGCATTACTTTAGGTGAAGTTAACAACAAATATGAAGATCAAATGACGAAATGAAACTCAATGAATTCTTCATATACCTTGAAAAAGTTAGATTTCGCACATCTGTATGATAAATCATTAAGCAAATTACAGAAATAGTCCCTGAGGTAACTAACTATTACACTGACACCCCTTTTTACAAAATTACAAAAACCTCACTTGAAGTTTATTTTTCAGAATTGATCCCTGTCAGCCAAAAACAAGTATTTTTCTTTCTTTATTTTTTTTAAAAAAAAAAATTGACCCTTTTCTCTTATACTGCATTCGAATGATTACTGCATGATATTTAACTATCTTTCTTTCTTACTTCTAAAATATTTTTCAAGATTTTTATTTAGACGGGAATATTGCTTTAAGTTAAAAGAAATATTTTTATAAATAATAATAATGCTTAAATACAATTGTGTAATATAATTTATTTCTTATAAGTTTGTGTGTTATTTAATATAGAATTGAGAACAACTTGTTTGGTTTCAAATAATTAACAAGTACACAAAGCGTTTCATAATAATTTAATAAGATGATTAAAAGAAGGAAAATGCATTAAATGAACAAATCAAGCTTAATAATTTATATTGCAATCCCATTGTAAGATATTGTGAAGTAAGTTTTTCCCCTTCCTTTTTTCCTCTCTCTGAATGCTAAACCTTGTTCCATGTATTTTTTTGATATTTTTTTGAATTGCATGACTTAGTGTCATTTTCTTTCATTTTTATTTTTAATACTTAATAAAATTTATACTACGTTAATGTTTGAAAATTAAAGTACTTCTTATAATGCAAGAAGTGCTGTAAAGTTGGTATTGAATGAGGTTCAAAGTTTAGATTCTTGTTCTCCCTCTTTCCTGTCAAAATTCTGTTCAATTTTCAAAATAAAATTTAGTTTCAAAAAAAGTATTATTGAGACGTAATGACTTTGTGCAACTAGAGAAAAAAAAAGAAGAGAGAATTTAGCTTTCTTTAAGGTAAAAACAATGTCAGTGTAATATTTCTCTATAACATTTTAGGAGATTTAGAACTTCTGCTTATATTGGTACATGAGCAATAATGTTTGGCATATGTGTATTCAAACAACTTTAATAAAAGACACGATTCTGGAAATTAAAATATTAATGTTGAATCGGCATGAGATCTACAATATTGGATACTTGTGAATATACTTCTGTTTAAGACAGGTAAATGATACTTTTGCTATTTAGAGCAGCTAAATAGAAATTTATGGTTTAGGTTGACCACTATTCAAGAGTTCGCAGTTTGTTAATAGTCTCTTAAACTATGTTGCATTGTTTTGGTTTAGTTGGTTTTTGTTCCCCACATAATTCTCTATATTCCTGAAACTTTAGACCATATTGGTTAAGCACAACTATTTCTCCTTGTGTAACTTTTAGTCTTAAATATTGACCAAATGCTGTTTCCGACATCAGACTAACAACTTACATTGTACTAGTGGAAATTATTATCTTATCTATCCAGTCTTTGGGTGATTCCATTTTCATTTCCTAGTATAGGCTTTACACACTTTTATCTTCTTTTTGTTTCTTGGGCCTTTGGTGAGCTTCAGCAGCACTTGGTTTCCTCCTTGTTTCATTTAATGCATATTTGAGAGTGCTTAATTTAAGCAGCGGGTCCCTAAAAATGTGGTAAAAAGTGGGTAATAAGTTGTGGGTCCTTAGAATGTGGGGTAAAAAGTGTGTTTGACCAGCTTAATTTATAATTTAAGCTTTGCCAAACATGCACTTAGTTGGTTTAGAATATTGCCAGAAATTTAAGAATGCTGTTACATGTAAGGCGTAGGACAGATAAAACATGTTCTAACTTAACTCAGACAGACAATCAGTTCATTTAATTTACTACAAGTTAAAAGTTGGCATTGCATTGCAAATCTTGCTTGCTAAATCATCTGTTCCTTATGCGAAATTTTCATTGATTGTCTGCCTCCATTCGCTGAATCTCTATCTGTGTACCTGTTGTGGAAATAAAAAGACAAGAGTGAGGAAGCTTCTTGATGTCAAACCGTCAGAGCTCCAATTTCTGCGTAAGCTGATTGAAGCTTTCAACTATGTTCTCCAGAGTTTTATTTTCTTCTATTACTTATTGTATATATCTCACTTACCTTGGTTCTTATCAGTTGAACTGAATAAGGAGCTCTCTTGTTCGTTTCAGTTGTCAAATGTGACCGAGAATCGCGTTGCTTTCAAGGTAAGTTTCTGTTACTATAGTGAGGACTTATTCTAAAATGTATGGGAATGTTTCTTGACATTTTTTTTTCTAACGCCTTCAGTTCCAGTTGAATTCATTATTTCAGTATCTTTCTTATGGTTTTCTTTTCTTTGGCTTGTCTGAAGATAATCCGTTACTTTTATTTAGGTCAAGACTACAAATACAAAGAAGTATTGTGTTATACCAATCAAGGGGTTTGTTTTACCTCGATCAACTTGTGATATCACAGGTAGTTATGCAATCACTTTCCACTTTCTTATGTCTGGGCATAGTAGTTGTCTTTATTCCATGAAGGCAAGCATATTTAGAATTGACTTTGGATCTTTTACTCCCTGTTGTATTATTTTGAATGCTTAATTATGAGCTTGGTGATGCCGAAAGAATTCAGAAGTGTTTAAAATCTTTATAAACTTCGACCGAGAACTTATCATATAAAATTTGAGTAACATCGTCGTAGTTTAACCCTGGTTAATTGCAGGATCTTTGTTAATTATTTTCTTTTATATGTAGTGAAAATGCGAGCGCTGAATGAGTTTCCTCCTGATGCGAAATGCAGTGATAAGTTTCTAATTCAGAGTACAGTTGCAAATTCTGCTGCAACCACAAAAGACATCACTGCGGACATGGTAGTTGATTGGTAGAATCTATATATTAGTTTTTTTTTTTTGTTAGAGCTTTATTGTCCCCTTCTAGCATCGCTATTGCAGTTCCTGCTTCAAAAGCTAGGAAAGGAAGCTAGAAGTGGATTACCTATAGGAAGAGCGTTTATTTATGTGATGATTCCGGAGTTTTATGGATTGAAATTTTTAAATTTTATAGTTCAATAAGGCTGAAGAGTGCAAACTTAGAGTGGAGTATGAATTCCGGCCACATCCACCATCAACGATGTCAGTTACATCAGAAGAAGGTTCTTTACAAAATGTATCAACTGTGGAAGCAAGAAATTCAAATAATCCCGAGGTTGTTTCTTACTGAAACTTATTTCTTTTTGTTTTAATTAGCATCCTCTCGAAAAAAAAGTAGACTCTTCATTATGCATCTTTGTTGGATTTGGCGGGTTAGTACAACATTTTGTTGATACCATGCAAAATCTATAGAGTTAAATATTTTGTTGGTATACCCTCCTTCTTGAAACTTGTCCTTTTGAGATTATATTGCTTTAATGATCAAGAGTCCCTTTAAGTGCATGCATGACATGCTTCAATTACCTAAATAGTCCTTCCTTCAATATGTTCTTAATCTGACCATCTTCAACTTTTACTAAATATTCACGTTTCTTATCTTATCTATACTAGTGCGCCTGCTCATATTCATCTTGATTATCCTCATTTCCGCTACTTCATCTTGTGAAATTTTGTCTTTTAATAGCTAAACACTCGGTACCATAACCTGAGTCTAATAATTATTTCATGGAAATGACATTTTAAGTTTATAGAGATCTTCTTATCATACAGAATTCATTTAGTAATTTATCGTTTCATCTAAACCTGCTTGAATCATATGCATTTCACCATCTTCAATCTATAGTTTCTTTGACAATAACTGAACTAAAATTTCTGAAAAATGAACTGTTTACTTATATGACATTGCAGAACATTTTGGTTGTACTTAACCTAAAACCTTTTCTTACTTGCTATTCAACTCCTTTCCAGTTTCATCAACAAAAACTAAATTTTCCGCGAATAATATGCACCAAGAAACTTCACTTAGGAAATGTCTTGTAAACTCGTCCATATTAGGACTTGAGACAAAATCCTGGTGCAAAGCCTATAGTGATTGACATTTTTTTATTAGAAACCGCCACTACATCTCATTCTCATGTTGATTTACCTTACAGAGGTTCTCTTTCTATAGCACCCATCATTAACACTTTCCTTGGCGCCCTACCATAGGATTTATTTGTACTTCTGCATAAATCTCCTAAGCGGTTAAAAGGCTTCCAAAGTAGATATCACTGACATATAGCAAACTGATAATTTGATACCTTTGAGTCACACCTTAATTCGTACTCAAAAACCCTCTTCCATAATTTCATAGTATACCTCCACGAGCTTAGTATTTCTATAATTCTATATTCTTAAATATCTCTTTTATTCTAGAAACATATTGACACTCTTCTTCGATTCATCCAACATTTAAAATGTCGTTGAACCAATTTATCAACCATACAATATTCATCTCTCCCAAACACTTCCATACTTCGATCCTGCAGGCATGTATGTGCATTTTTACGAAACTGCCCCTGAATGATTATTCATATAAATTCTGTAACCTTCACTACTCCATTTCACATCCACAGACTCAACACTTAAAGAAGAAAGGTCAGCTTATGAGAATTTTTTTCCTTAATGTGATTGAAAACAGAATAATTTTGTATGGAAAGAAAGAATACAAAGATAGAGGACACATATTTGAGGAATTAAGTAATTCTCTCACTGATATTTTCTGGGACAGGGATGTTTTCAAACATGCAGACACAAACACACAAGAAAAGTAGTAGGTAGCACAGAAATGATAAAGGATCTGGCTGTTGTCTCTCTAGAAACAAAATGGAAATTCTTCCAGCAATAATTTTATTTTATTTTTGTTTATAAAAGAATAAAAAACTCAGTCAACAGAACATACTATTAGATACGTCTGAATTGTAGTGTACGAACTCTAAATTTTACCTCATTAAATCGAGCTGCGGGAAAAACGAGAATTTGGAATGGAGAAAGAAACTTTGGTTGGAGATTCTTGATTTTCTTCTCATTTCTTTTTACGATTGGGATTCTGCGTGTTGATTAGTTGTGGGTTGTTCAATGCAGTAACCAGTCAGATTTCAACAAATAAAAAATAAAAATTTCGGGTAGGGTGGTTGGAGTTTGTTTTAAAAATAAATCTCAATAACCAGATAGCGCTGTCTGGTTCTCAATTAAAAAAACTGAAATCAAATAGAGCCGGGCTGGTTCAGTTCAGATCCAGTTCTAGGTAATCTTGTCTGTGTTGTATGTTGTTAAATTACATCTGCAACCTTTTTGACGTGTGTAGGTTGTACCTGGGCATGACAGAAATGTAAATAATGGAGGTGATGTAATCTTGGGCTTTATCATCATTGGCTTGTTTGGCATAGTTATCTGGTACATCATGAAAATGGCCATGCCGCTCATCGGGTATTCATCTTTTGTTTTATTCATATACTCACTACAATATTTCATAACAAGAATTATGTCTTATCAACTTGAACACCACCTTTTCTGTAACTGTATCGTTGTTTCTATTTTACTATCTGAGCTGATTGAGGCTGCATTTCTAAATTGATGAGTTTAGACAGATCCAACAGACTAAAAGCTTGATTTTCAACTCTTGTACTCTAGAATCCAAAAGAACTTTTTGCATAAAAAATTCACCATGAGTTAATAATGTCAATTTCATGTTCATAGTTTCATTTTCCCTTACGGAAATTAATAATTTCTTGTGACATTAGTGTTGAGTTTTTAAGAAGTGTGATACTTTTATCATTCACCGGTTGCTGGAGACTTGGAAGCAGTGACAGTTGAAGTTTCTGAGTTTTAGATTTCATTTTGTCTCTATAACTGATATTTGCAACGCACTTATTGGGAAAATTACAGAACCTTAACAAAATAGAGCAAGTCCTCAGTCTTCAGTTTGTAGCTATCCTCATTATTTCATTTCTGTAGCAAATGGGTCTTCAATAGACGATTCCGTCCATTTCAGCCTTTTAAAGTCAAATTTTCTTTGGAAAACCATTATACCCTTATTTTGAATTATATGAAGTTAAAAAAAAATAAAAAAATAAAAATCTGCCAATCTAAAATGAAAGAAAAAGAATTAAGAAGACCTAATGCTGGGGACATATGTACAAAGTTTAAAGGTTGACAACTCAATTGCTATAAATTGAAGGTTGAGGACCTACTTGCTCTATTTCTCATAGGTTGGGGGCACAACCTTTTTTTGCTTGCAAGTAGTGTTCCATGCCATCAATACATATTAATCAATGGATTGATTGGTGTCATGTTATGGACAAAATGGATTTACTGTTCATTTGTGAAATAATATCATCTACATATAAAAAGTAAAATGAGAATATCCGAGGAAGTGATCCTAACAAAGATGGAAGTGTCAGCTCTACTCTTGCTCAAGGTTTTCACAAGAAGAAATTGGTACGTGGATTTAGTTATCCTCTTGTGAATTAATGGCATTCCCAAGTACTTTCCCAAAGAAGGGCTTAGTGGAATTGTTGTCATCAAGCTTAGCCCTATTGCTAGTCCTCTCGGGACATTGCCAGATACAAAGAGCTTAGATTTTTTGGTGTTGNGAATGATTTTCCAAAAACATGAACATTGGAGTCGGAGTCAACCCGTGGTTTTTCCATTCGAAAACCAATAAATTTTTGAGGATTGAAAGGCTTCATATAAGCAGCGACTCAAGAAAATACATCTTTTTCTATCAAAACTGTGGCAAGAAAATTAAGAGTGAATTGTATTATTGTCTATCTCGAAATCAAATTTCTGTCAATTATTACATAAATCAATTTCATAGTTTTGACTTGGTGACTTATCAGGGAAAGAACACTACTTTTTTCTGTCCTTTCCACGAATGTTTAGCTTTGCCTTCCTTTTGAAAAAGAAGTGGTACCAACTTCCAGATTGCCATACTTCTTTATATACTTATATTGTCGTTCATAACTCATGAACTCCAAAGAAATGCACATTCAGACAGTTCAATTTCATCAACATTGAATTCTTGCAAATAAAATTACTATACATGACATGGACTAAAAATTGTATCAATCTTNCATAAATCAATTTCATAGTTTTGACTTGGTGACTTATCAGGGAAAGAACACTACTTTTTTCTGTCCTTTCCACGAATGTTTAGCTTTGCCTTCCTTTTGAAAAAGAAGTGGTACCAACTTCCAGATTGCCATACTTCTTTATATACTTATATTGTCGTTCATAACTCATGAACTCCAAAGAAATGCACATTCAGACAGTTCAATTTCATCAACATTGAATTCTTGCAAATAAAATTACTATACATGACATGGACTAAAAATTGTATCAATCTTGGGACATAGAAAATTGGTTATTGATAATATTATCTGTTGTCATAGATTTGTTATTCGTACAATATTGGCTGTTACACTGCAAATGACAATATTTTTGGTCGCGAAATAACTTCTTTGTTATGTGGGTTTTGGATAGAGATTCGATATGTTTAATCTTACTATGAACCTGTTTTTCACTTCAACAATTTCTTTGTTTACATAGGAGTTTAACATTACTTATGACGATGCTGGTGATAAAGATGGTAAACAAGATAGTAGCGGATTCTGTTGAAGATTGGATTGTAAAGGCTCTTTTTTACGTTTTTGTCCATCTTCTCTTTGGACGACGCAATAATGTGCATGGATTATAGTGACCAAGATGAAGAGGAAGAGGAGGATGAGACTGCAGACGAAGACGCTGATGGTGATGGACGATAAAATCATCTTTTTTTTTTTTGTGTGCGCGTTTTCTTTTTCTTCTCGTTTTATGTTATAGTTAAAACGAAGATGAAATTAGTGTTCTGTATTTATGTTTCTAAATTAGAGGATGAAATTAATTTTCTTCTCTCCTGCGGCACTCCACTGCTAACTTGGACAAGTTTCTATACAACAATGAGAAGTAAATGATATGTTGATATGCAATTTTTATTTCAGCTACAAATTTTTTCGCCGCGAAGAACCATTGGTTCAATGGTTAATTAGCAACGGATAGGATAAATATCAATTCAGAAGAAATGAGAATTGGTGATGGAAGTATCTTCTTTTGTTTTAGATTTTCAATACTTAGATTTTTCATTTCTTCTAGTTCAACGTTGTAATAAGAAGCTGATAAGAGTCCTAGACGATCCTGAAAGAGCAAACCTGCCACAAAGTTTATCAAATCCGATCCCTGCATTATCTGATCTCGGTAGAGTTAACTCTTAAATAGAGAAGTAATGCTATTTAGTACCACTGAAAGTTTAGGTGGCAAGACTAGTAACATTAAATTATAGGTTTAATTAAATATAATAAATTATGATCCATTTAATAGAATATATGATATGTTGAATGAGTTAGATAAGATTATTCTAAATAGAGGCCGTGAGCATTGAATGAGCTAATTGAAACTGTTGACCGTTTTCGATGATAATTAAATATAGTAAAAATCAACTTAAAAAATTAATTGTGTGTGTTTTCTTTAATTAGAGCTAGTTTTAATTAAAGCAAAA
>CAIGRK010217986.1:0-12944 GCA_903798315.1 Fraxinus greggii
AAAAAAATAAAAATAATAAAAATTGGACCTTCTAAAACGAACGGAAGATTATTTCTTTTCATTCGTGTAATAATTAATGACTATTAATAGGTATATATATTCTAGTGTTACGGTCACTGTTTATTGATCAAACTGCTATTATCTTTTGACATGTATTTACTTAATTTCATTGCTTTCCTTGTCTTTGACATTGATAGGACTGATAATGCAATTAAAAATCACTGGAATTGCTCGGTGAAGAAGAGGCTGGATTTAAATATGCCTCGTCTCTCTGCACTGGATTTGAAGGGAAGTACATCTCCTGATTCCTCCAGTGACGAGAAAAAACCAGGATGCCAAGATTATACAGCTGGGCACCAAAACTTTGGTGAAACAGTCTGCCTTGGTCATAAAAGGGTTTTGTTGAATGTTGACGATGCATGTTCAACAGTTTTATCCCTTGGAAATAATAGTTTATCTAAGGAAAATTCAGATTACCTGAAACCTAGTTTACTGGGAAATTGTGTATCTTCAGAGGAAGGAACAAATAATGTGATAAATTCCCTGACTGGAAATCAGTTTGATGGAACTGGAAGTGTTACAAGTGATGGGATTCGTAAACAGCACATAGGCAGTGCTAATCATGCCAGGTCCCCTTGGTTCACCACCTCATCAAACGTTACCATGAATGATTGCTATCGAAACAAAACAGATTTTACATCTGACAGAATGTTCGAGTCTCCTAAAAGGCCCAAGTGTGGTCCATGTATAACAGACGAGAGATTTGATAGCTCACCTGTTGGTACCTCATTAAGCTTGTCTTTGTCGGGGTTAAATGATGAGAATCTTAAATCTGACGAAAGAAACGCACTCTACCAAACACCTCCTTCTGTGGATAACAAGGAATACAGTTTCTTGTATTATGAGCCACCTCAAATGTATGATTTAGATGTTTCCATGTCAAATGAGGGGAGTGCTAAGCATGTTAGCCATCAGCTGGTTCCTTCCTCTTCCCCTTATCTTTCATTAAGTATCTCTAGTAACGATAGTAGTCCTGAATCTTTGTTAAGAAACTCAGCAATGAGTTTCAAAAACACTCCTTCAATTATAAAAAGAAAAATTTATAGACAAGCTGAATATGCAAAAAATTACCTTGCCGTTCTCCCACCTATTCGTACAATTTTATCTCCTTCTAACAGCAAATATACTAAAGGTGCAGACTTCGTAGGAGTGAAGGGTGGTTTACTTTCCGATGTTTCTACTTCTGTAGCTGGACTAAACCTGGAAAGACGTCTGGAGTATGCATTTGATCAGGAGTCGGATCCAACCATTGTTAGATGTACTCCAGGTTCTCCGACCACGTAATTAGAGTTCATGCTTGGTGCAAATTGAGTAGACTCCGGGAACTTTTCAGTGGTGAGTTTGTATTCTGAATCGGAAATTTTTGTTTATAGTTTCACTGCTGAACCTTTTGAACTCTAATCTGACCTTGATCTGTTTCACAACTTGAATCAAATTATCCTATAAGAATGCTTGGCTTTCAAATAATTTTCAGGGACTACATCAGTATGATCCACAAAGAAAGAAAGTTATTGTTTTACACCTGGTCCTTGTTGGGATATGATTGTGGGATTATTTTTTGTTTCCAAAAATATTTGCAAAATTGACTTCATCCTTCTGCCTTAGCTCAACATGAAGCTTATCTCCCTTCGTCTCCCTGACCGACCCTAACCCCTGTTGATTTCAGAGTCTATTTGTGGAGGACAAGTAGTTTTACATAGTACTTAATTTGAGACTTCTAATTGGTAGAAATATTTGATTGCTAATTGATTAAATATTGGGCCATCCAAAACTTTTTGAGTGTTGTATTCTAAAAAGTTCATATCTAAGTAATTTTAGTCCGCCAGCACATAATCATATATTAGGCCTTCTCTGCTTAAGTTGAGAGACATTATAGCTAAAATGCAGGCAGCTTTTATCTTTTTCTCATTTCTCAAGAAAATTTACAAGATGAATCTTCCAGAACTATTAAATCATATCCTCTGTTTTTTCAAAGAAGCTTTATTTATTTAGCTGGTAACAATCTCAGCTTTCAAATATTTTATATTCATGACCCTATGTTAACTGTGTGGCATTTGTGCACTTTCAACATGCAAGATATATTTTTCTGGAGAAAAATCTCAGCTTTCAGATATTTTATATTCATGACCCTAGCGTTTAACTGTGTGGCATTTGTGCACTTTCAACATGCAAGATATATTTTTCTGGAGAAAATTGGAAATGAACTTTTACTCCATATGGGGCCTAAGTTTGCTAATATATCGTTTGGGTGTTACCACGTTCAACAGCTCAATTAGTCTATGGATATTTTATAATTTTACTTTATATTTGTGCACGTTCTTCTGTAAGATCTGCCAAAAACTGAAGGACGTGTTTGTGAAGGTATTAAAAAATGCTTGCCCTTTATTGTATATTCGCGCAGTTGTGTCATTCATTAATCCCTTTGAGAAAGTTCCATGTCTATTTATTTCCCCCAAAAGTTCCATGTCTCATGTTTGTCCTCAACTCTGGAATTATTCTAACAAAAAAGAGGTCTTGCACTATGTAGAACTACTAAATTAACCCACAAAATTTTGATATAACGATGCCTGTCAAATCATGTTGTCACTGTATTATTAGTGCTTGTCAATAACATCAGAGAATTCTTATTTTTGAGCTCGAGACTTTAAAACATATTCTTGAGAGTAGTGGACACTTGACAGATACTCGAGAGTTCGGATATTACTAGGTCAGTCCATCACGAGGAAACGTAGAAAGATGAACCCCGTGTTTGGACTGCAGAAATGAAGGGAAAGTTTACACACTCATTTGGTTACAACGAAAATAGAAGAAAAAATTGATGGAGGAAAATGATCCCTCTATTCTCTCAGTTGAAATGATTAGAATACTGAAGCAAGACTTGTCAAAACCCTCTCTTCATATAGAAATCGCCATTTTTTGGACCATCATTGTGTTGTGTTGAGAGCAAATATTTTTCTTAGCATCATGATTCTAGTTTAGATAAGAATTGTATATATCGTGCAATTATTGGTTAGTGCTTCAAGGATGAGACTTGCAAGTATAGCTCGAAAGCTGGGACAAAGAGAGAGCTGTTAGGTAGGCTCTCTTGTGGTTGTCTAAAACTAATTTGGAGTATCTTCATGTGTTGTATCTTTTTTTATGCATCAATCAATCTCCGCGTATTCTATTGCACGATTTAGTTTGCCTCTTCCTTTCACATTTATGCCAATATGCTCGTCTAGCTTACTGGTGATGCTTTTCTTTAGTGACTTGTTTTTTTGAGATTGTATTAGAACATGTGATATTCCCATATACATTTCAGACATTGAGAGAAATATAAACATGAAATCCATGATATCACTGAGAATATACGTATGAACTGGTATTCTTCCCGGCCATTAAAAAACTTTGGAGTATTTTGTTCAATTTTGACAGGAATAGTCCACTTTTATTTATAATACAACTGCATAATGTGCCTGCTATTTTTGTTCTTCAGGTGGTACAAATACATATAGGAAAATGCTGATTCCATTTGTATGTCAATAGGAATTATACAGATGCTGTGCTTTAATCCTCGATCTGGCACAAGGGAGACTGTATGAACTTGCCGCGTTGAATGAGGCCTTTGAAGGATAAGAAAGCAGGAAATTTTGGATTTTTTTATCTACCGATGATATGACTTTGGTGATAACATCCTAATGAAATTTTCGTATACTTCTTTTTATAAGTAATGAGCTTAAGAGGATAGAGTTTTTGCTTTTGAGGCTAAATTTTGGGGGGTTTTAGTAGGAAAGGTTGAACTTGTACATGAATTTAGTCTTTATTTGTCATTCTTGTTAGGACTGCCGTGAAATGTGTTCGTGTTAGCATTCCAATTGTAGTTAGATAATAACAAGAAACAATATTGTCTATTAAATTGATAACTGCCCCTTTTCGAAAGGATTTGAATTATCTGAATAAAAAAGAAATAAGTGCAAAAATTGTTATTCTTGGTCATTTTCATTTTGGGTATTGAGTTGGTGTTACTTCTTAACTTGCAAAAATATTTTTCTTGGTCATTCTCATTTAGTAAATCGAGCGCAAGTTATTTCTTAACTTCCGTTTTATATATGATAAATTCAATAAGTACCATATTGCAGTGCATTTTATTTGTGGTTCACCTTTCTGATGGGGAAGTAGTTCAGTTATAGTTTAGTTTAGATTTGATGTTTAGTAAGTCTATTCTAGCATTTTATTTCTAATTGAACTATGACAACTCGAGAATTGTAATGATGTCCGATCGATTTTTAAGTCTCAAAATTATAGTGAAGCGCTAAAATTCAAGATCGACAGTGGATCTCGACTTGTGCAACTTTATCCTCTAGGTAAGCTCTATGAGATCCATTTGGGCAATGTGGAATTTAATTTTTTAATAAACGTATTTTTTCCTGATAAGAATATTTAATGAATGGTTATCCATTCTATCAATTAGACGTTCTTATCCGGTTTTCAAATATGAGCTTTTGGTGCTTATCCTTATGAACAGTTGTAATTTCTTAAAAAAATATATGTATCCGAACTCTTCCATCATTAATTAAATTAAATACTCACTATGTAAACTTATTTTCTTAATTTTAATTTTTTGCAATTAATGATATCATTTTCTTACTTCAATTTTATTGAGGAACAATATCAAATTAGCATATTTGGCTCGATAAATCGAACGTCACAATTAACCAAAAAAAAATTAAAAAACCTGTATCTATTTGGCCTTAATTATTATAGTCTTATCACAACGAGAAACTCAGAAGATAAGGAAAAATAAAAGTGTTAACGATTGTAATAAAGAATAGATGCACCAATTTCACGTTATTCATATCGTGGCCCCAATTTTATAGTGGTGGTGTCACATGGATTCTAAATGATTTTATTAGCTACTAAAAATTGAGTGGTTATGATTCGATATATATATTATGAGTTATGACAACGATTTTTTGATTGTAAAAGGATTTTTCTCCCTTTTTGTTGCGAAATATGATTTGACAACAACCTTCGGTTAAAAAGGTGGAGACGTAAATGCTAATAAAGGATATGAATTATCTATATTCAGCATGTTTCGTTAGTAGAGTAATAATACATTTACTTCGTATCAAAGTCTTCAACATGCATAATTTGATTAAATAAATAACAAAAAAACTTAAGTACAGATCCCTTCTCTTTTAAAAACAGTTAATAACTCTTACCTAATCCAGTCATTGTTTTGAGAAAATTGAATTTTAAATAATAATTTTTTGAAGAATGTATAGTTAAAAAGTAGTGAAAGATTTTGAATTTACATATAAAATATTTTATTGTGTATATGCGATTGAAAATGAGTAACTATTCACTTCATGGATCGAACTAATTTCAGTTTCAAGGTTGCTTAGAGATCTCAAAAACAAAATGGAACTCTCAATTATATCATCGTACAAATCAAGAAATGTTTTCAAAGGTCATTCACAAATCAAAAGAACCTGTCGAAAAGGTTCATTTCCCAACGTAATTTGGCCGCCAACTGCATTGCCCGCCAAACATTCCGTAATTGAAATCCCTTTGTACGTCATCTTTTTATCATCACAAGAGTCCTTGATTTGCTCAAATTCTCTCCTTATTTATCACAAACACATTCTCGTACAACCCTTGTATATAATCACAATTTTCCATATAAAACTTGAAGATTTTCTTGTATAAGTGGGCTTTTTCTTTGTGGTTTTATTTGTTAACAATGGCTGGTTCTAGGAGAGAGAGGGTTTTGGTGACTGGCGGTGCTGGATTCATAGGGACACACACTGTAGTGCAGCTTTTGAAAGGAGGGTTTAAGGTTTCGATAATTGACAACCTTGGAAACGCAGTGGAAGAGGCTGTTCATAGAGTCAGAAAGTTGGTTGGACCTCAATTGTCTCAGAATCTGGATTTTCATTTGGTATTATGCTTTTATCTTGATATTATTTCTTTGGTTATCTTGTGAAATTGGAGGGTCTAGCCAATTCTTGAAATAAAATCTAGATTTCAAAAATTGGGGCGTGAATTTGTTAGGATCAGACTTTAACCATATCATTTAAAAACCCCTGCAAGGCTAAATTCGACCAACGTCGTCACCTCCCTTTGAAGATGACGCTTTTGTGGTTCAAACAATGACCCGAGCTTTAGTACCACTAGTTAATCTCATCTAAAAACCAATTGATGATCAGTGAGGGAAGGCTAAACTTTTTATGGCATTCGACCCCATATCCCAGGGCTTCGTTGGTTCTGAATTTTTTCAATTATTTTCTTGGCTGCAGGGTGATATCAGAAATAAGCATGATTTGGAGAAGTTGTTTTCTCAAAATAAGTACGTGTGATTATTCTGGTTCTTGAATGTGATTCCCTTTTTATAGATATTGTTTTGATTTTTTAATGCAAAATGTAATAGGTTTGATGCTGTGGTTCATTTTGCTGGGCTAAAAGCTGTTGGTGAAAGTGTTGCTTATCCTTTTCGATATTTCGACAATAATTTGATTGGATCAATCAATTTATACACAATAATGGATAAATATAACTGTAAGAAGGTGTGCCTTCTACTTACATGTCGTATTCTAACCACTTTCTAGTTTCATGCATTCGCTCTTCTGGTGACTCTAGTGGAATCTGATTGTTTTTTGTGCCTAGTTGGTTTTCTCGTCCTCTGCAACGGTGTATGGTCAACCCGATAAAATTCCGTGCGCGGAGGATTTTCAAATGAAGGCTATGAACCCATACGGTCGAACAAAGGTTTGTCATATATAACAATCATTTTCTTCTTCAATCATCTAGTTTGTTTAAGAGGGGAGTGAGTGTTATTGAGTTCGCTAGTTCAAAATATCTTCGACTACATCTAGCAATGAACTAAGCAGAATGAAGTTTTTTGTTGTTATTGAGTTTACTTGTTTTCGAATGGTAGTTTTTTGTTGTTATCGAGTTTACTTGTTCGAATGGTACAAGTTCATATTTTTGTTAACCGTTTTTCTCTCATTTACATAGCTGGTTCTTGAAGATGTAGCTCGGGATATTCATAGGGCGGATCCAGAATGGAGAATCATTTTGCTCAGATATTTCAACCCTGTTGGCGCTCATGAGAGTGGTATGATTGGAGAAGATCCAAAGGGAATTCCCAATAACCTAATGCCTTATATACAGCAAGTAGCTGTTGGCAGATTACCGGAGTTAAATGTTTACGGACATGATTATCCCACTCGTGATGGTAGTGCGGTATGTAGACTCGACTTGTTATTATTGATTAATTCTTTATATATGCACTACAAGAAATCTTTTCCTGCCTAATTAATTTCCATCCTGAGTGATTTAGGAGTCCAACATATTCAGCTTTTGTTGTTAAATTGTAACTATCACTGTGCTTTGAAGTATGCATCGAAGAAAAGTTTTAACTTTAGAAAGCTGAAGATAGATCAGTGATCCGTGGATTAGAATGATGAGAATTAGCAATTATATAAATAAGTATTAGAATGGCCAAACACAAACAAACACTCTAGCTAAAGGGGGTGTCCATCTAGGGCACGTTTGCAAGGACTTTTGAAAAGCTAAAAGCCAATTCTGAGACTAAGAAGTTGCTTTTGAATTTGTTTGGTTAATTTTTTGGAAGTATTTTGTTCGGCTAGAAGAGTTTTTAGGGAAAGCTAGCCCAAGATGGCTTCCTCAGGAAGCTCTTCTACAAGGGGCAAAGCCTCTGCCGAGTGGACCCTTGGACACTTTGAAGCAATCATGGAAAGTCTGTGACATGATTGCAAATGTGGTATGTTCATTCGAGCATGCTTTGATGATTTCTTCTTGAACAGATCCGAGACTACATCCATGTTATGGATTTAGCAGATGGTCATGTCGTTGCACTGCAGAAGCTCCTAGAACGCAAGGATATAGGTGATTAGATTCTTCGTTTTCACCTCTGTAGTGATTTTATGATAATATCGTGTCAGATTACTTCTACTAATAAATATATTTCATTAAAGGTTGTGTTGCATACAATCTTGGGACTGGACGTGGCACATCTGTCCTTGAAATGGTAGCTGCTTTCGAAAAGGCCTCTGGCAAGGTGATTCTCTATCCCTTACTCATAAGAAGAAGCCATGTACATGCATATGTATCAGTTATTTGCTCATTCTTCTCTTACAGAAAATCCCAGTTAAACTGTGTCCAAGAAGGCCGGGAGATGCCACTGAAGTTTATGCTTCAACAGAGAAAGCCGAGAAAGAGCTCGGTTGGAAGTAAGTTTGCGCATTATATTCTCCATTTGTTCATTTTTTGGGGGGTTTTCATTGTCAAATTTGTGTTTCAACTTTCAGGGCAAAATATGGTATAGATGAAATGAGCATGGACCAATGGAAGTGGGCAAGCCAGAATCCATGGGGTTACCAATCCAAGCCTTGAAAAGCTTGTGTTCAAGCAGTTATACTTGGGCCGATATTCGACCCCTAAAGTTGTCGACTTTAAAATCATATCCTGAATTTGATGACTCAAATTTATCAACTCTGAAATTAGAGTTGTGTTTTGGATTGTGTTGAAAGGAGTTTATTTGAAACTCTTTTAAAGATTGGATTTTGCATTTTCATATCTGCTATGGATCATGTTCATTTATGTGTGCCTGCTATGTTGCGATAAGGGGTTGATGACCAACCCCCTCACGTGGGGCTGACATTTTTTAATTCACTTTTATTGTACGTGGGTTCCATTCCCAGGATATCAAAAAGGGTATCAAAACCCTTTTGACAAACAAGTTTAAGGCCTTGTCTGGAGGAAATTTCCATCAATTTTTTTTTGACCGTTGCACACCTACTTGCAGCCGAATTTTTTGACCAACACTCTCACGGTACTGGGTCCCAAATGACCAAAAAGGGTCAAAAAATTGTCAAAAGAATCGTCAGAATTCTGCTTTTAATTTCCTCCAGACAAGCACTAATTCTATCTAGTAACCGTAGTGCCAACCACGACCCAAATTCTGAGGAGGCTTGACACATTTTCCTCGGGGACACTGGCCTCATAAATGAATGATTATGAGATATGATATTATAACATTGCTTTTATATTGTGTTACGTCATGTCGTCTTGTTTTTGTAGAACGACATCATTGTTTAATTTCTTAATGTTGATTATGAAGTTTCTTTCAGAAAGTGTTGTTCAAGTGTATTGCAAATGGTCCGAAATATTCATATAATTGTTAATGAATTCACCTAATACTCTTTAAATTCAGCATCGTTAGGCCAAAAATGCCTAATTAATTGTCAGTCGATGTCACGTCTAACGTAAATTATTATTTAAGTTTAAAAGTTCAATCCAATTTGGAATTGTTTAAACCTTAATACTGGACCCCTGCAAGTTATTCTTAAAATTTGTTGACATTTGAAATTCATAAACTGACTTGAAGCATGCTCAAGTCACATATAACAATCCAAAAACCCCCCAAACCAAATTATAATTGAAGAAGAAAAACTAATCACAATTGTCATTTTTCTATGCAAGAATCATTGACTGCAAATTGTCAAGTAAAATAAATAATTGCTAGTTGAACCAACACTAACTCACAAGAAGCTAGTCTGGGCAGAATTTCATTTAAGAAAGCAGTTACAGAGGAACTGATATGAAAGAAAGAAACCATACAGAGATTACTTGTGGATCAATGTCTAGTGTTTCCCCTATTCCATCTTATTCTCCGGCGGAGCTACATGTGCCGATGACACCATCTCCATTCTCGTTTTCCGTTGCAGCAACTCGATGGAGCTTTCAGACAAAATTTCAGGCTGCCAATCTTTTCCTCCGGTTACTGGCGCTAGTATTTTCCTTTGGCTCTGCTCTCTCACTAGCTGCCCCATCACCTGCAAAATCCCCAAGCTTCTACCATAACACAAAATTACTGTAAGCATCTGTAATTATTTCGAAAGCCATCAATGATCAACCTTGAGTCGTAAACAATCCATAGCTACCGATGGCAAATAAAAAGGCACTCATCAGATTATACTTGAAGTTTGAACATAATTAATAAGAAAAAGACTGTTGCGTAACTATAATTTTAACAAGAGGCAAATCTTAATAGAAATTCTTCTTTTTAAATATGTGCAGGTACTGCTTCGTTGTGAACATTTTGACATTCCTTTATGCAGCCTATCAGCTCTTTAAAGGAATCTGTGACATTGCCCACAGAGGCGTGTTCATCTCCGACATGGTATCGGACTATATCAGCTTCATTTTTGATCAGGTGATTGGACTTCCCGTAATGACCTCCTTTTTTTATTTGGTTCAACTTTCTGAAGGTGCCTTCTACTTGTATGCTTGCACAAGACTTTAGAAGGTGACTTACGATCAGGGGAAATAACAAAGAAGGGATAGGAGTTATTCACAGTAATTATTAGATGGAGTTAAAAAGACGTTTTGGACTTTCAGGAACAACCTATTTGGGGTCCAGAATTTCCAACCTTAACAATATGACACCATCGTGTCCGATTATATTGACAACATATTTCAAGTTTATGATGATAGTCGTACAAAAATAATCACAAAACAAGAGACACAGCAGTATGTCCAAGGGAGTTTGATACTATGCACACTGTGTTGTATATATTTATGGTTTATCACTACATGTTTCCTTATATATATCAATAGTTCAGCCAAAGGAAGTCAAAAATGCGTGTCAATATTGAGCTCATAAGCCAAAGTTGGCTCCCTATAGCAGAATGCCATATGGGCTCCCCATTATTATTGGACAAATTCACATCCAACCTCAATCCTATCGCCCACATGCCTCCCCTGTACCCCCGCCCCTCCCAAAAAATGTAAGAAAAACCCAAAAGGGGATTCCAAAAAGGAAAAAGAAAAAAAAGGAAAGTGGGAAGTCACAAGAACAAATATTGATAGCACCTTCCAACTGACAGACACCACAGATTTGCTACACAATATCTTACATTTTTCCCTTTTGTTCACAGTAAAGGATCTCTATTTATCGCCACCATGTATAGTTTGCAGGTTACCTCCTCATTTCATCTTCGTCTGTTGCTGTGCCAGTCATCCAACAAATGGACCACAAGACATCATCACTACGGAAAGCAGCTACTGTTTCCGTATGCATCTCATTTGCTCTATTCCTAGTCATTGCAACTAGTGCACTCCTATCAGGCTATAAGATCAGTAAGAGGATCATATGGTGATATTCATCAGGCAGAGTTTCAAACAGCTTTCATAAACTGTACCAAGAAAAGGATTTGCTATACATTTTTCTTTCTCCTTTGAAGAAGGAAAGGCATTGACATCTGGTTACAAGCATCAATATGTTCTCACTCGAAGAATGTCAAAAATAATACTAACACAATGCTTATGGCTGGCCAATCAGAAATTTGTCACCCCCATGTTTTAGCTGAAGAACATAAAAAGTTCCTATGCAGAATACCTGTCTTGCATCGATCCTTTTCCGCTTCTTCTATTTTCCTTTCCTCCATGCATGTGGAAAATATAAGAGTAAGGGCAGTCAGTTATTAGTGTCATCTAACAAGTAACAAACATGCAGCTCTATAATAGCATTCTTATCAGATGGAAATTCTTGTACCACCTTTCTGCTTCAGAAAGAAAGGGAATATCCTGTTCTTACAATAATTCTTTAATTTTGTGTACCTCCTAGAATTAAACAAAACAAATATGCAAACACGGAGCTCTCCCTCAGCTAGATTCCATGCATATGTACAACATTAACTCTTATCTGGACGACCATGATGCTATGCATATGCGGAAAATATAACACGTGCAATAAATGACTCATCCGAAAATGTATAATTACCTCAAGGCCTCTATGTCTTCTATTCTTCATTCACAACCAGTTTCCCCTCTGTAAACTCACAAGCCTCAATACAGATCCCAAGCTGCTTCTGTAGCTTCTTAACGACAAAGACTTGTGGCTCCTCACATATGGTGACCACAATACCTCTGCTGCCAAGACGACCAGTTCTGCCCGCTCGATGTGCATAATGAATTGAGTCAGTGGCTAATTCCAGATTAACTACAAGATCACATTCTGGTATTTCCAACCCTCTAGCAGAAAGTTCATTCGTCACTAACACTGTCACTTCCCCATTCCTGAATTTCTTTAAGATGGTTGATCTAGAAAGCTTACTAAGATCTCCATGTAGCTCTGTAGCTTTCATCCCACGAGCCTCCAACTTGCATACTGCATCTTTTAGTTGTTTGGAGGGGTTCATGAAAGCTATCACACATTTGGCTCCAACTGCATATACACATTTTCTTAGTGTATCCACTTTGTGTTGTATCCTCGTAAAAGAGTAATATTGTTTCAGAGAAGGTGGTAGGCTCATTGGAGCTTGAGTCTGTAAATTTGTACCTAGATTGGAATCAGAAAATCCTAACAGATTAACAGGTGCACGGGGAGCAACCGATTCAAGTGGAATAACATTTTTTGGCTTGGACAAGAAGTGGATCATGTTAATTTGGACTGCCTCTTTATTCTGGTTTTTGGGCCTTTTCTATTTTTGGAGTTGGGCCCCTTTTGCTGTGCTGGTTGGGCCACCAGTTTGCTGTTTAAAATAATGGTGTAATCTTGGCTTTACAATTGGCATATCTTGAATCGTTGGATTAAGTAATTTGAAGGGTTACTTTATAACCCTATTCTGGATTCTTCGTTTGGCAGCCAGTTCATATTCTAGGGTTTTCTCTCACGCTTTCTCTCTCGAGTGTTTTCTCTATGTATTCTTCCTTAAGATCTTCCATGGTGATCTCTGTAATGTCTTAGTGATATTCTTGTATGTATTGTGTATACACTAGTGTTGGAGTGAAAACTTGTATAGAAGAGGCTAGAGGAAACTTAGTGAAGAAAGCGAAGATTTCTTCATACATTTGTTGTACTATTCTTTGTGATTCTT
>CAIGRK010218008.1:0-16369 GCA_903798315.1 Fraxinus greggii
TGCATAAACGACAAGTAACTACTTCCACATTTGTATTGTAAATGAATCTCTCTAAAATTTACGCACTTATTTTTAATATTATCCAACTAACGTGCGAAGCACGATTACCCCACTAGTGACTAATAAATAAGTAAATATTCTAAGCTTGAAGAAATGTATAAATGTGAACTACAGTGACTTACTCAAGCTGTTCCAAAAGACGATAGATTCAACTCAAGTGGATTCTCCTTTACTCCCTCTTCTCTGTCTTACAACATACTATCTTCGGCCGGGTTGAGACCCATTATTACATAATATATTGAAACAAAATATAAGAAGGGAAAAATTGTATTTTCTCATTGATAGTACACGGCAATATATAATAATTTATAAGAGGAAAAATAGGAAACTAAATCAGCCTAAAATCTGGAAAAAGAAAAATATTCAACCAAATCCCTATGATTGAGGTATAACAGAATCCTTCCAATTAAGGGGTTTCTAAGACAAATTATTTTCCCAATCAAATAGATGTCTTCCATTCCCAACTTGAATAATTCTAAAACAAATTATTTACAGCCTTTTTACAACTCGACACTCCCCCTCAAGCTGAGGAATAGATGTCTTCCATTCCTTTTGGTAGAACATCAACTAATTGTTGTCCAGAAGGAACATAGGACATACACACCAATCCTTCCTCCAATTTTTCTTTATCTTTAATAAAATGCCTATCAATTTCAATATGCTTCGTCCTATCGTGTTGTATAAGATTATGAGCAATATTGATAGCTGACTTGTTAGCACAATAGAGCTTCATAGGGCTTTCCCATTTGATTTTTAAATCATCTAGGATGATCTTTAGCCAAAGTAGTCCGCACAATCCTTGAGCAATAGCCCTGAATTCTGACTCTGCAGATGACCTTGACACCACATTCTGTTTCTTGCTTCTCCATGTTACTAGATCACCTTCAAGAAAAGTGTAATACCCTGTAGTTCATCTCGTATCTACTAGGGAACCTGCATAGTCGGCGTCGGTATAAGCTTCCAGATTTAGACTATTGTTCTTTTTGAACAAAATTCCTTTCCCCGTGCTGCCTTTTAAGTAATGTAGTACCCTATATGCTGCTCGAAGATGAGGTTCTCTAGGATCATGCATGAATTGACTGATCACGCTCACGGAGTAGGCTATATCTGGTCGAGTGTGAGCAAGGTATATAAGTCAACCAACCAACCTCTGGTACAATCTTTTATCAAAAGCTGGTTCTTCTTTAGCTTCTTCCAATTTATGATTTGGATCCATTTGGTGTAGAAACTGGCTTACACCCAATCTTACTGGTTTCTGTCAACAAATCAGTTACATACTTCTGTTGAGATATGAGGATTCCTTGTGTAGACTATGCCACTTCAATGCCAAGGAAGTACTTTAGTTTCCCCAATTCCTTTATCTCAAACTCTTTTTCTAGTCTTTGTTTCAATTCGTGTTTTTCTCTTTCATCATTTCCAGTCACAATGTGGTCCACATAAAATAGAAGTGCTCTTACTCCCCCAGTAGACAAGTGCATAATGAACAGAGTGTGGTGCCTTGACTTTGTTTATATCCCGAGTCTTTCATAACTCTTGCAAATCTTCCAAACGATACTCTAGGAGATTGTTTTAATCCATAAAGAGCATTCTTAAGCTTGCATACCTTGTTAACTGTGTCCCTCCCAAATCCCGGTGGCATGTTCATGAAGATTTCTTCATTGAGATCACCATGAAAAAATGCATTATTAACATCATACTGAAGGAGTTCCCAGTTATAGTGAACAGCCAATGATAATAAAATTCTTAATGTATTCATTTTTGCAACTGGTTGAGTGTACCCTTTAGCCACCAATCGCGCCTTATATCTTTCAAGGGAACCATGAGCTTTGTATTTCAATGTGAAAATCCATTTGCAATTAACAATGTTTTTTCCTTTCGGTTTATCAACAATCTCCCATGTTCTGTTCTTTTCTAATGCATTCATTTCTTCTCTCATAGCGTCCCTCCATTCCCTTGTTGACAATGCCTCAAAAACAGTGTTAGGAATAGCAATGGTGTGACGACCCGAATCCTTAACGATTCAAGTGTCACTAAATCATAAACTAAAGCAAATTTAAAGGATATTCAACACAATTGTATAAATTATTTGAGCACTTACTAAAATCCAAATGATGTAATGAGTTTAATACATTACTTGAAACGAGGAATATCTTAAAATTATTTAAAATTAAATGAAATAATAATAGTTTGACAACGTAAGAATTTTATTATTGAATCTTGTGCCACCATAAGCCATCTCAGTGATGACCTCCTCGAATTGTCAATTATCTAAAAGTAGAGATATAATAGAGTGAGAATAATTTTCAATAAGCGTGCGTGGATAATGATTTCATATATGTATTTCTATGGAAAATTCATAACTTGCATAGGGAGACGAAAATTAGACCGAACTTAGGTGGTGCTAAATTCTCGTGCATAGCACTACTAAATTCCGATCTTATCTTAATAGAGTATACGCAACATAGACCAAAACATAACATAGCTATAGAAATATTACATACATAAACATTAGCCACCATAAACATAAAGCACAACTTACCTCTTCACTGGACAATTCAAAATGATAAAATGAGTTATTGTTGGAAAGAGATCCTTGAGCCGCGTGTGGGGTTGATTATTCACGTGTGATTGTATAATTGTACAAACATAAAAATGATGAGAGAAAGAGAAGTGGAGAGACAAATTTATAGAGATAGAAAGGGAAAGTGTGTAAATGATTGTTGAATGTAGTTTAGTGTTAGGTTTGTCTCCTATTTATATTCTTGACCATGTGTAGAAAAGTGAAAGGAAATTGCTGGATGTTAGGGATGGTAAATGCATAAATGGTGTACCTTTAAAATTGTCAAATTAATACATTTAATCATGTGGTCAAATCAATTAACTTAGCTTAAAACTTGGTGTAAATAATGCATGTGGTCAAATCAATTTCTTTGATTTGCATGAACAATTCAATTACATTGGCTTGAAATGTGATGTGAATAATACATGTGGTCAATGAATCATCATTAATCGAGACTAATTAGCATACTTACATATGTTTTAAGCGTGATTTAATATAACTTCCAAAATAACTTTCCACTTAGGCCCTCAAACTATTGGTCAATAACCAATAAGGTCATTAGACTAGGTCAATTACCAATAAAGTCATTAAACTTTAATAATAGCGCACTTAAGTCATAATTTTAAATTTAACAACTAGTAGTAAAAATTTGGGATGTTACAAATGGTTTTTAAACTCACAATGAACCTTTTGTGGGCTGGTGACAGGTGCTTAGTGAAACACAGTGAGATAGTGGGTAGAGTGGTCATTTAGTGTATTCTCTGGTACTTTTTCCAACAACAATAGGGAGATCCAGGTCATCTATGGAATCAATGGATGTTTCAACATTTTGTGTGTGTAAAGATAGGTCAGATCTTACTGTGATCTCATTGCCAAAGTCTGAATTTGATTCTCGGACCTGTGTCAGTTCTGGGACGGCCTTTCTCCTTGAATACACCTGAGGAAAACTTGGAAGATCATGAGCGACACTAGCTGGGATAGGAGGAGACTTGAGTTAAGTGATAGGATTAGGCTAATTGGATGTGATTTGTTTGGGTTCGACACAAACTGGAGCATCTGAAACCTAAGAAAGGTCAAGATTTTTAATTGGTTCGAAGGACTCACAAGTACTCGCTTCCATCATTGATATCTCCCCCTGAAGAGAGGACTTAGAGAAAAACCGGTGTTTTTTCAGCAAAGGTAACATCTGTCGAAATGTAAAATTTTCTGGATGAGGGATTGTAACACTTGTACCGCTTTTGAGTGGATGAGTAACCAAGAAAGACACATTTATAGCTCGAAGGTCTAGTTTACCTCTATGTTGATTGCAGACATGAACAAAGGCAGTGCACTCAAATGCTCTAGGTGTGAGTCCATTAGAGGTTCGGAAATGGGGATAAAATTTATTATCTCTATGGGGCTCTTGTTATCTAACACCGTCGAAGGGAGCCTATTTATGTCGTATGTGGCAGTAAGAACAACCTTCCCATCCCAGTAGGGTTTAGGATCATTTCCTTGAAAGAGTAAAGCTTGGGTAGTATTGAGTAAATGTCCATTTTTCCTTTCAGCTACTTATTTTGTTGGCATGAAGAATCATGGATAATACCATGTGTTTGAAAGTAATGTGACAGAGTCTGGTCGAAGATGTCTTGAGCATTGTCTGTCCTAAACCTTTTTATTTTTATCCCAAATTGATTTTGAATCATTGAGTGGAAGGTAGGTATAACAGTGCTGACATCAGATTTTTGTTTAAGAGGGAAGAGCCATGTAAGCCAAGTACAATCATCAATTAAGGTTATGAACCAACGAGCCCCAGAAACATTAGGTACAGTAAAAGAACCCCATAAATCAATATGAATCAAATGGAAAGGATGAGAACTTCTTTTATTGCTAATAGGAAAAGATACAAGAGTATGTTTTACCAATTCACAAATATCACGATTAAACTCAGAGATATCTATTCCTTGGAACAAATGAGGAAACATGATTTTTAAAACTTTAAATGATGGATGGCCTAGACGTAAGTGATACAGCCAAATGGTATCTTTATTTTTGGAACTTAAGAAAAGATGAAGACAGAGACAAATAACTCCTTTCTTTCTGAGGTGTTTCAAGGTGATAGAGGCCGCTCCTTTCCTTAGCAAGTCCAATCCTCCTCCACGTTCCCTGATCCTAAGAAACACAGTAAGAAGGAGAACACACAGCATAACACTTAAGATCTCGAGTAAGTTTTTGAATGGACACAAGGCTGGCTGACAGTTTTGGTACATGAAGGGAGGACAAGGTTAGGTGTGATATGTATATCTCTAAACCCTGCAACAGTAGCTAGAGAGCCATTGGCCGCTATAATTTTTCTATTACTTGGACATGGGGTATAGGTATGAAAGAATTGAGGAGTGGGGGTCATATTGTTTGTAGCACCCGAGTCAATGATCCAAGAATTGTCATAACACTTGTCTGATGCATTGATGCAAAAAGAAAATGAAAGTTTACCTGAAAGGGCCAAAGAGCAGGCTCCACAAGGCTTCTCAAGAGACTCCAATAAGTTTCTTAGCCTTTCAATTTCTTCAATGTTAAATCCTCCTGCTTTGGGATTTTCCTCAATTTTGGGCTGCTCCACCATGTGTGCTTGAGGTCTCTGCTACCCCTCATGGTTCCCCCATTCTCGGCTTGGAGGTTTACCATTTAATTTCTAACATTTCTCCCTTTCATGCCTCGGTTTCTTGCAATAGGTGTACCAGAGGTTGTCCTTGTTTTCCTTCCACTGTTTTTCTCTACCCGGGTATTTGGGTTTATCATTCTTTCTTTTCTCCTGATGGTTTCCTACCAGGTCTGACCCATTCGGCGGTGTGTGGTTCAAGCATAACATTTCTCGGACTTTCTTCTTCTCGAATTAATGAAATAGTTTCTTCTAGAGATGGTATGTCCGACTTTCCGAGAATTTGAACTCCAGCATGATCAAATTCAGGATTCAATCCTGCCAAAAAAATCATAAACTCGATCTTTTTCAATGAAGTTCTTCAAGATGGCAGCATCCTCAGGACATTTCATTTCAAAAACTCGATAATGATCAAGTTCTTGCTACAGATTTTGCAATATGTCTGCATACCCTGTGACAGATTTGTCTCCTTGCTTTGTGGTTGTGGTCTGGACTTTGATCTCGTACACCTGAGCAGCATCATGGGCCTTTGAATATGTGCGGCGAATGAAGTCCCATATCTCCTTTGTGGTCGCCAGAAACATGCATGTGTCCCTAATCATGGGATCCATAGAGTCCCATAGCCAGGACATTATCATGGAATCCTCTTCATCCCATGCTCTAAATTCTGGTTTATCCTTTGCAGGACCTTTTCCAAGAAGATGATCAAGTCTTCCTTTGCCTTTGAGATACGTTCGGAACCATTTGAGGTAGTTTTTCCCATTAAATCTATAGGAGGCTCAAATGTTCTGTAACTCTCCAATTTTCTGAACAAATTTGGATTCTTCGGATGGTTTAAGGTTGCTGGTGATTTCGGAGGTTGACATGATGATTTCAGTGGATGGGTTGGGGTTGCTAATTAATCAAGTTTTAAGGAAGGCGATCAAAGCAAAATACTGGCTAAAATATGCCAGAAAAGAACCCAGAAAAAAGAACTCAAATCCACAACAATGAAGGCTGCCTGAAAAATTCTCAGAGAGCTGAAGCTCTGATACCATGAAACAAAATATAAGAAGGAAAAAATTGTATTTTTTCATTGATAATACACCGCAATATATAGTAATTTACAAGAGGAAAAATAGGAAACTAAATCAGCCTAAAATCTGGGGAAAAATGTATATTCAACCAAATATCCCTATGATTAAGGGATAACAGAATCCCTCCAATTAAGGGATTTTACAAATTATTTTTCTAATCTATTTACAGCTTTTTTACAACTTGACATATATGAACTCTACCTGCAACAAATATGTAGGTATTCTTTTGCATATCATTGACCTAAAAATATGTCAACTCCTCAAGAAAACGTTCCTAGGTCCGTCGAAGACCCTAAGAGCATGTTTACTACAGTGGTAAGATTAGAGAGTAATATAAACAAAACTTTAGCTTCTTTTTCTTTTGTAATACTGTCCTTTATATAATCCACATTTCCTAACAAGCCATAAAAGGCAGACATCAAAGTAAGAAAAAACATCAAAGAAACCATCCTGTTCCATATTTTCTTGAAGTCTGAATAATTCTTCAGCATAATATACGAAGCAAGCCCACCCATAATATACATGAGGTACACGCAGGAAAAGGGCTGATTTTTCTATAGAGAGTCAAGTATATCTTCTACAAGATGCTACAAAAGTTTATTATTATTATTTTTACCTAAAATTAAGGTGTCCTCTGTAAGGGAAGAGAAGGTATGAATTAACTAATTCAACCCAAAAAGAAGCAGCACTAAAATACAGCAAAAACTAGAACGAAAATTTATTTCAGTTTATAATTTTTGACATGAAATTTTATGGGTGCATGCATAGATTTAATACACTTCCTTAGGATAAGAAATTCAGAGCAATATATCAATAACTGTGTGTGTGTGATAGAAACAACACACTACACTTACTGTCCATAATTTTAGTTTCTGAAGGAAGAGGTATAGACACCAAAAACAGCAAGAAAGCTGGGGGAAACAAAAGCAGAAACAAATAAGCAGCAACTGATGAAACTGTGTTGTTAATATTGAGATTTCAATCAATCATAATGCTGAAGTTACATACACATGATTATTGCATCATGCAGTCCTACCTTTTTGCTAAAATTCTGAACTACATAAATTATTCCTGCAAAACTGCTGTAAAATTTTCATCGACTGTAAATTACAGAAAGAACAGAAAAATAGGAAGAGAGGGTTAAGCTAACCAGAAAACAGTGCAACCAAAATCAGACATTCTTCTCTTGTGAATGGTTAATGATGAGGGGTAATTCCGACCCAGCCCTGCAGCAGGAGGAGAAAAATATTTTCTGCTCTTGCCCCAGTTTAAATTTACTTCGGAGCACCATATAGGATCAAAAGGTCATAAATGCACAGATCAGCATCATGCAGCACGACTTTTGATCCGCTAGGGACCAATTTAAACTATCTTCAAAAAAATGAGCCCATAAACTGTGTTATCGTTCAAAAGTGCGAATACACATTTTCTCCAGCAGCAACGGCCAATCTTCACCATGTTTCCATGGATTCAGCTCCATGGAAAACCTAAAATCCTGCAAAGAAATTGGGGATTGGATTCTAAGTTTGTTGGTTTCCAAAGGACTGCCTCCACTTTGGGTCTGACATTGATAACCTGGTCTAACACCATTAATACACTTCATACACGCCTGGTGCTTTTCTGTAGGCTGCTTTGCCAATTCATTCCCTGCCCTTGCTCCAACAAGTTCAATGGAAGACCTAATTAAAGCTTTCATATAAGAATCTAATCCATGGTTCAGTACATTGGCACAGTCCACCGTCACCCGTTCAAGACCCTGTGCCGAAGCTATATGCTCCATTCGTTTAACGTTAGATCATCCAATACAGCACCATTGCAAAATGTTCCAAAAAATATACTGATACTTGAAGGAAGCAGAGCTCTGTGAGCCCCACCAATGCTTTCTGGGCATAATGGAACGTCTATAGGAGTTTCTAGTGGACCCCTAGCAGAGACCTTAGCAATTCAGTCTCACCCTCGCTATGTACAGGAACTGCACCATCTGATGCTCTCTCCAGCATCAACCATTCAGAGGATGGGGAACCAAGAACCCACTTTCATTCTCTGCTTGCTGTGCCAGTTGTCTATATTGCACTGGCCTCCCTATATCGGGTGCTTTTGAATCCCAATTCTCCAAGATGCAATTGAAATCACTCGACTGAGCGACAGTCAATTGCTGATAAGTAAAACTCGTCTTCCCATTAGCTCCAACTGCACTATGATGTTCCCCAATTCTATGATCACGAAAAGGAGTCCTGGCCATTCGACATCTCATCACCTCCATTGGACAAACCTGGCGAACCAGAAGCCTGACTCATACCAGTGTGGGAGTGTGGGGCCCATTCTCCTGGTAAATATGAGTTGAAATCTCCTTGTCACCAATTCCATGATTGGGAACATCCTCCTCCTGACTGGCTAGTGGTGGGACTTTCGCACTACAAGCATTTTTCAGTATTGAACGTATAAACTGATTGTGTAGCAGAATATTCTCCCGTCTAACAATCCTAAGGCTAAGATAAACCTTATTGAACTCAACCTTACTCAGCTTCAAACTCAAGAACCTATTCAAGTAATAAAAATACCACTTGGATCCCTCCAGCCCTAGTTTCAGCACTATCTTGAGTTTTTAATTCAGCAAGATTGATCGTTTTGGTAGTTGCATCTCTCCCTCTCAACACTCAAAATCCATAAAAACACGCACACACCGTACGATGATAATGACACAGAAGCTTAAACTAAGTTAGGGTTTTTACCTCAATTCGAAATATACATCTTCCAAACAACAGTTGATACCTGTAATAGCAATCCTAACAACGCCAAACAGAAACCCATCCAAAAATTCAATTTTTTACACGCAATTCTTGGAGAGTCAAGTCCACACCTAGATATCTCAATTTTGCTATTAAACTAAATCTCCTTCGCAAACTACAAATTTCACAAAGTTTCTAAATTCTTCGAAACTAAACCCAAATGTCACAACCGAAATACAAACAAACCTTTCATTTCTATCAAAACTTCAAAAAACCATATATTTATTTATTTATTTATTTCTGCAACTCAGTAAACCCCCCGCAATTTATTTTATTTCTTCAAATTCTTAACAACACAAATGCCAAATTTTGAATGCAAGGTTCGAGCTTTAATACAAAACTTCAAGTTCAGATTCTAATGCTAAGACTTCAAACTTGAAGAAAATTAATCATCCAAGAACAGAAAAATGTGAGTTCCGAGGAAGGAGATAAAATTTATGGGTTGACCTTATTAAAGCTCGTGAAATTTAGATTCAAGAAAAAACTCCATAAAAATCTGAGCTTTTACTCATATCTATATTTACTTCTTTTTCATTTCACTTCTTGTTTGGAGCTTATATATGATATAGCTTCTTCGTCCATTTGCCCTTTTTCCCTTCAATATTCCCTTCGCATTTTGACTTTCTTCCTCCTTTTCTCCGAATCAAAAAATTGAAGACCCCGTTTCTTAAGCGCCTTTCTGATTGCTCTCTCCCCGTTTCGTGTCTGACTAGAAAAAGAAATTATTTTCGTATGTTTTCGTATAAAGGTACAACTTTCTAAGAAGAAAGTATAGCAAATTCTTTTGTACGTTGTGCTACAACGGTTGTATCTTGATTGGGGATCACAGGAAGTAGTTGGGCGATATTTTATACATAAATTAGAAAAATTTCCACTTTTTAACCACGGATTCTTCAAAAACTCATTATCCAAAATAATACTTTTTAAAAATTAATAATAATAACCACAGGCTTATTTTTGCTTGTGAAAGATATTTGTACACTTCACACGCCATATTGGTCAAATATTTACCTGCGGGACTGTTAGATAATTATGAGTGATGTGTCCATATATAATTGATTTAACCTTATCTATCACATTAACTGCACGTGTCAATTGATTAATTTTCAGAAAATTTTTGAGTATCAATAAGCTACAAGATTCTAACAAAATTTTGGGAAGGAAGAAATGAAATTCATCAAAATCTTATTTTTACCAAAATGTGAAATCAATTAAGCAATATTAACTCTTCAGTGATGATTTCTACAAACCTAGCCACTTATGTTTGTAATACAAAAGTATAAAAACGCGATTAAATAAGATTGTGCCAGACTCGTCTAATACTTTGTTATTACTATGCCTCCGTTTCACAAATTCATAAAAAATTATAAAAAGAATAGAAAGAAAATAGTAGTGAGTCTTACAGAATATATAAATAATAATAATAATACCAATTATAAAACTGCACGCATTCAATAAACTGATGAGAACAAGAAATATCAAATACTCGCCACAACCACAAACATATCGGTCGAACCAAATTAAGAAAAAATTGCAAGAGCAAAAACTAAGCTAGCAATTACCAGATTTTAAGTTCTGGGTGGTTCACATACCATAATTGTGTACAAGAACAAAATCATCCGATCAAATAAACAACTTTTAAGTGTCAAAATGAAATTCTAATGGTCAATCAAGCCTCCTAACCGATGTTTTCCATCGCTACTTTTGAGCTTTGATGGCGATATAACTTAAGAGTTTAACTGAGCATTCTCTGTTTTATATTTTTGGACCTCTTCTTGTGCACATATCAACCTACATCAAGAAAGAAGACACAAGAATCTCACAACTTATTCGATCAAATAATGTATCTGTAGACAGTGGCATTTCATAAGAAAATATAATTGTAGATACCTCCACTGTAAATCAGTTACTTCACGAAGTAAATCCTTCTCCCTATCTTGAGCTGCCTCCAACTAGAGAAACAATGAGAGAAAATGTAAATATTAACTTCACATATTTCAAATCAAGAAGCACATAGTATAAAAATCTGCACAATAGTTTTATTTAAGAATGCTATGTAAAATCGAACGGGGATAGATTGCAGCTCAAATGCACACATAAGCAAATCACGTGTATAAATTTGTGCTCTTACATACCAAGGATTTTTCCATGCAAGATATGTTTGTCGAGGTGCATCCTACGTCTGCAGGGGTGGCTAGACACAATAAGTCAGAATAACAATGAAAAAAAAATTATGTATGAATTTAAGATGCATCATTTGCAGAAACCTGTAGAATCACTGACAGACGCTTGCTTCATTAGACTAAGGATACAATCCTGCAGGGGAAAAAGCAGAGAAAATAAAATAAATTTCAAATAATAAAGGAAAGATAAAAAGATTTATACTCGAGTCTGAGACTAACACATACCCTTTGAAGAATATTCGTTTGCAGAGCTGACTGCAGCGTAGGAAAAAAGGCATGGCCAACAGAACCTGATGGTCTAGAATCAGAAGGCAGCGGTGGGGAAATAGCAGGATGTTGAGAAATCACCTAAACGGCCCATAACATTCTTGTAAGATATTATAATAAAAAATGTAATGGAGCAAGAAAAAATCAACAGCCATAATTAGACTTTACATTTAAATTTCGAAATGGTTATACTTTCTTGAATATCATTAGCTCTGTGGTAACCAATCTTGATATCGTCTGTATTGTGATATATTATGAACAAAACTAATAAAACCTAAAATCTAGGATTGTTATGTTTGTTATGGACCTAATCACATCGAAAGCTACATAGTAAATCTTTTGAGTTGGCTTTGTTCCGAAATAACTGCTTTAATGATATTGTGTATGTCAGATAACAATTTGTTCTCTAACACCAACCTGCATGCTGTGGCTTTTCTGTAGCATTGGAGCTCCAACCGCCTGGAAGGACAAAATTAATAAGTAGTAAAAGTAAAAATTTGGAACATTAGACAAAAACAGAAACCTTTTCTACCTCAACGTTCTCTGAGGTAACCTTGAAGCGGCCTTTTTGCTGAACAACTGGCTTCATCTTCTCTTCAGGTTCTTCACCATTTGCTGCACCATAAATATACAATTAAACAAGAATAGACATTGCAAAAAATGGATAACAAACCAAAAGCCTTGTTCTTTGTAAAAAAAAAAAAGAGTTAAGAAGATGATGTTAACTTACCTGATATTCTTGTACCTTTGGAAATTAATTCCGGAAGGGCATCATCTACTGTTTGTGGAATGAAAGCCCCGTTGCAGCTCGACGAATTCTGGGGCTGATTTTGCAGTTTATCACTAAAGGATGCAAAGCATATAATAAAAATTTGTTTAAGAAAATAAAAGACACACAACGTCATTGAAAACATATCAAACCAAAAAGAACGTGAGAACCAGAAAATGTAAAAGAAAGTAAAAATTATGACTGAGGACTCTAAAAATTGTGATATATAGCAAATTTTCTTGCACAATACCAATTAAGAGGTTTCCAAAAGAAATTTCCTGTACTGCATTATCCCTTTAAACTTTGTATATTGAACTGGTTCATCATTTGAAACTTTTTTTCAACCAGATACCAAGAGTTTCACCTTTGTAAGGCAAAAAAAAAAAAAGAATAAAAAAGAGAAATAGCTGAAAGAATCTGGGGGAAAAAAAAACTGTTGAAATATATGATATGCTTTATTCTCACATATAGAAAGAAAGAGAGAAGGGAAGGGGAAAAAAATAAGACCTCTCAACATCTTACAAAGATTCATGAACTAGTGTTTAAAATGAGAAAGTACCAGACAGATCCAGCTCAACTAATCAACTTGAGCTAAGATAACCAAAGATCAATAAGAGGAAGGCTCGAAATAAAGTTATGACCGGAATAAAAATAAACCCACAACAGGAAATTCGCAGGTCTGTCAAAACCACAACGAATTGATTTATCCATTTCCAAATCATAATGGATCACTAAAACGATTTACAGACCGAAGGGGAGTAATTAGCAATTTTCTCAGGTTTGAACACTCCTTATTGTCATGCCTGACTTTTGGATGATGTACAGTCACATTTGACTGCTAAATTCGACAACAGCAAAGTAGAGTACACTTGTTGCATATTTGTGTTGGCAACATGTGGATTAATGAAATATCCAAGAAGGAATAATCCTGTAACACAAGTATAAACAGCAATGCAGATAAGAAATAAAGAGAGCAAAAAATCAGTCATTGCACCTTTGATGATAATGTATAGGGGCTCCATCTGATGATTTTCCAATAACCGCAGCCTCAGATTTTTCTGCCAAATTATTTTCCACGCGGTTCTCTTTTCCAGGAGAAATTATGTTAGATGTTTGCTGCTCACTTGCCGAACCAGAAATGCTTACATCCCCATCGGACTTTTCATGTTTAGCTCTAGAATGTATAACAAATTCAATTAGAACCAACCGAACAAATTTATGATAAAGTCGCGAAAGGGCTCAGATACAGATTGACAATGTCCGTACTGTATAGATGCAAGTGTTGAGAATGCATTCTTGTGACTCACTCAAAAGGGTAATACGGTTATGCTTATAAATGTGATGTCACAAGATGTATGCATGCATTATCGAAATATGATGATGTACATGTTAGCAGTGGAGTCGACTGATGAGAAAGAAGCAGAGTGGCCGTTATCATCCTGCAAAGAATTATGTTGTAAGACACCAAAGAGAGTCCGGAAAATATCACACTTATATAGAACCGCATAATATTGTGTACATACCAAATCTGCAATATCTGAATATTGACTTGCAGACGAAAGCTGATATTGAAGCTGTCGAAATTGTTTGGATGAAGATGATTGATGCTGAAGTTGTTTACCTTGCATATCTTCATCTTTTTCAGGTAAATCATCGTCCTGGATCTGACAGCCAAAGAAAATGTATTATAATCCCTAGGAACCAAACTTTGCAGCAATTGAACAAATTAGAAGAACAAAAGGCTGAACAGAATTACTACCAATGAAGCTTGAGCCTTCATATCGTCAAGGTTGAAGTTCCAACCGCTAATCCCACGTTTATATTCATTCTGCGCCACTTTCCAAGTGCATTAAAAACTCAGAAATCAAATACCAACATACAATTAACTCAATTCCTATCACCAATAAATACAGTTAACCAATTAGCATCCCACTAAATGAAAAGCTTTAACTACCCGTCAAGATCTCACTTTCAGACCAAAACCTTATTAGGATGCCTATCTAATGAGCTTTCACTCTAAACCTAGAAAGATTAATTTAATTTATACCAGAGTTCTGCTTTACCTGCAACTCCAATTTTTTTTTTCATGCCTATTGGAAAATCTCGTTAAAACCTGGTAGAGTTTGAAGTGGTCTAGGCGGTTAACACTGGAAGATTGTGAGGTCATCCCACAGAAAACCCTCTCAAAGAGGGTGATCTCATGGAAAAGGTTTAGAAAGGGCTGTGTTGTGTCTCAATCTTCTAAAATATCAAGTGGAAGCTTGACTGTATTTATAGACACACGGATGGAGTTTGCAAGAATCAAGTCCATTTAAACAGTGCTAAGTGCTAACCTTTTTCTAATGGGCTTTCCTTACTCTCATGCAAGCAAGATGGTCTAAATAAACCAGTGGCTTCCAGGAAAGGAGAAATTCATGCGTGCATCTCAAGGGGACAATCATGCAGGCAATCAAAAGCTAGTTTTATGCACCTTATATTTTGAGGTTCCCACAACCGGCATCCTGACCTTAAGTTGTGATCTTATCGAACAAAATTACGTGCAATGACAGAGATATGAAAGTGACTAGCTCCAAATTAACTTAGCATGCTTCAATAATAATATACCATTATTATAAGGACAAAATAAATTTGATTCCTTGTTTTTATTGCTGTTTATAGATATTCAATTATACTACTAAAATATGTTTTCTTTTCTATCAAAACTCGTTAGCGGATAAGATTTCAAGAAAAAAGGAGAACTTGTACACATACCCAAATAGCATTAAGTGCCCTATTTAGAGAACAATTACTATGAAAATCAGAAAGATGATAAATTGTTGATCCCTGACATATTAATATACAAAAATCTGCAGTGATTTTGGATCTGAAATTGAACCTGTGATATTTCCTCTTTCTGCCCATCTGGAATTTTCTTCTGTGCAAGCATATCTTCTTCCTTTCTCTAAAGTTCGTATATACACTTCTATTAGAATAGAACACAGTATAGAAAAATCATCGAAAGCTTGTAGTACTTTATAACATCTTCACAAGACCACATACCTTCAGTGCCAGGAGACGATCACCGAGAGCTGGCAACCCCTCTAGAAGAGTTCTGGCAATATAATCAGTTGATCTTGCTTGCTTGAAAAAGGAATGCCTCAACAACTTTTTTGCTGAAGGTCTTTTTGAAGGATCTTTCACCAAACAACTAGCAATCATCTGTTTAAAAGACTAGAGCCACAAATACAGATAAATTGCATGTCATCTAAATATCGCAATTCACAATTAATAATCAGTATGCATTTTTCACCAACATACCTTTGAAAACTTTTTATCTCTCTCATAATCAAGACCAGGAGGCGCATTTTGTAAGGTCATGAGCAATACCTAAAGAAGTAAATTGTATATCATGTACGGTAATCATAAAAAGCTAAATGGGTTTCAGACAGAAAGAAAGCGTGTCATTAAATGAGAAGGCACCTTCATTGGAGGATACTTTGAGAAAGGAGCATGGCCATGCGCAAGCTCCAATGCAGTTATACCAAAAGACCAAATATCGGCTCTGAAAAATTGCTGAATAAATAAGAAACATGTCCGAAATATGATGCAATGAGTAATAGATAACTGCAAACAACATATAAACAGACTTGAAATCATATCCGTGTAATTGCTCCATAACCTCAGGCGCCATCCTACAAAAATACAAATACACGTGCATTAAACAGAATAAAAGTAGAACAAAAATTAAGTCAATACAATGCACAATACCTTGATCAGCATTACCAACTTTAAAAATCAAGGTTTTTTTATAATATGGGCCGTGCAAGTTATTATGCAAGATATAGAAGATGTTTCTTTTCACAACGAACTCCCAAGATACAGAGCTAAATAAAGGACAAGATATGAAAATTTAGTAAAATACACAAGTATTTTACGGATTTGACCATACCAGCAAGGGGTGCCTACAAATGTATTCCTCATGCGTTGCCTGTCACCTGAGTCAAACAAGCAAGCAGAAACACCAAAATCCCCCAGTTTGATTCCACCA